>PVLC010006177.1:0-71081 GCA_004027655.1 Graphiurus murinus | reverse complement strand
ATATATATATATATATATATATATATATATATATATATATATATATATATATATATATATATATATATTTTTTTTTTTTTATTCTTTATTTTGAAACAGGGTCTCAGTAAGTTGCGGAGTGCCTCACTAGGTAGCTGAGGCTGACCATGAACCCGGATCCTCTAGTTTCAGCCTCCCAAATGCTGGGATTACAAGCGTACACTACCTCGCCCAGCTTCTGTATAACTATTTCTGATATGTGCTTTTTGTTTTGTTTTTTGAGATGGGGTCTTGCTATGTTACCCAGACTGTTTTCCAACTCCTGGGCTCAAAGGATCTTCCCATCTTAGCTTCCTGAGTGCTAGGACTACAGGTGCATGCCACCATGCCCAGCTTTCTGATACATTCTTAAATGAGCTACATAATTGAGCACATTGCCTGCATTTGCTGTGTTCTCCTGATCAAGACTTGAGAAGAGAGCTGGGCACAGTGGCACATACCTGTAATCTCAGTACTAGGGAGGCTGAAAACAGACCCTGTTTCAAAATAAAAAAAATAAAAAAGGGCTGGGTTGTAGCTCAGAGATAGAGCACCCCTGGTTTCAATCCCCTGTACAAATGAATGAATGAATGAATGAATGAATGAATGAATACGTAAGACTTGAGAAGGAGCAGAATCTTGCTTTTTTATTTTCCAATTCATTGTTCAAGGTCAAATCCAGAAACTCTAGGTATAGATTCCCAAAGTGGGCAATACCGCCCCCTGGTGGGTACTGGAACAAAATATAAATACAAAAAAGCCAAATTTGTCACTGCTTAAAGAAGGTAGATTTCTAGAAGGGCACTGAGTAATATATTTTTGTCTGAAAAGGTGGTAGTACACCAAATTAGTTTGGGAACCTCTGCTCTAGGGCAGCTTTCTCTTGCTTCTTTTGGCTAGTCAGAATGAAACTTGGGAGGCCTTAAGTAGAATGTGCATTCCACCTGCAATCTTTTCTTCTTCCCCATTCTTCATTGACTCTGACTATTCTAACAGCTCAAGTTGGAACCCTGTTCTGAGGCAGCACATCTACTCTAGGTCCAGACAAGATAATGTTATCGCTAACATCTACTCATGAAAACATTCTGCAGTGATTTTGAGGGATTTTGGTTTAATCTTATTCCCCAGCATTTTCCACATATATATTTTATGGAAATATAAATATATATATTTCAGAGCCCAAATATATTTCAGAGCCCGTAAGAAAAGAACTTAGGTATGTTTTATTTCTTCTTAACTTCAGGATTAGCCCCTCTTAGATGACTGTGTGCTGCAGCAGTCCCCTCATCAGAAGGCCCTATAACTTCTAGTATGCCTAGTAGCTCAAGAATACTCATTGAAGTGTGCCAATAAACAGATCTGTAATATAGGCAGTCTCTATAATAAACTCACAAGAACCTGGGCAGTTGGCACTCAGCCTGCCTTGCTTTTCTTCTATTCCCACAGCTGGCTCCAACAGGTAGCACTTCCTTGCTCAACTCCATGACTATCATCCAGAACCCTGTGAAAGTCTGTGATCAGGTATTTGCCCTGATTGAAAACCTCACTCACCAGATCCGAGAACGGATGCAGGACCCCAAGTCTGTAGGTGGGTATGAATGCTGCTGTCTTCCTTTTAAGATCTCAGGACTAGCTGCATTTCTCAGGCACTCCTGCATCCCTACCTAACTGAGACAAGGTACCCCCTTCCTTCTGGTTCTACTCCAGAGCCAAGATCTTTTGTTGAGGTAAAATCTTTGGCTCTCTCTGACTGCCCACCTTCTTCCCAGACCTGCAACTCTACCACAGTGAGACACTAGAACTAATGCTACAGCGCTGGAGCAAGCTGGAGCGTGATTTTAAACAGAAGAGTGGGCGTTATGATATCAGTAAGATCCCTGACATCTATGACTGTGTCAAATATGATGTGCAACACAATGGGAGTCTGGGACTTCAAGGCACAGCAGAGTTGCTCCGTCTCTCTAAGGCATTGGCTGATGTGGTCATTCCCCAGGTGTGTCTCATAAAAGGGATCTAGTCTGGGGATAAAAGCATTAGGGAAGGAAGGAGAGAAAGTTGGAAAAGAGGGATAATTTGGGAACTAGGGGAAGGAAATCTAGAGAAGAAATTAGTTGAGTTTGAGTTGCAATTCCCAGGGTCCACTCCAGCTCTGGGTATGTACAGGAGACTAATAGAGAAGACACCTAGAGAGTAAGAGTGTGGGAGATAGGAAAGAAACTCCAGTCCTGAGGCAAGAGCTTGGGGCTGGGAGTATTAGGCAAGAGGAAACAAGAAAGCCGGGCGTGGTGGCGCACGCTTGTAATCCCAGCATTCGGGAGGCTGAGACCGGAGGATCCAGGTTTGCGGCCAGCCTCAGCTACCTAGTGAGGCGCTCCGCAACTTAGTGAGACTTGGTTTCAAAATAAAGAATAAAAAAATAGGGCTGGGGATATA
Source organism: Graphiurus murinus (assembly GCA_004027655.1). Taxonomy (NCBI): domain Eukaryota; kingdom Metazoa; phylum Chordata; class Mammalia; order Rodentia; family Gliridae; genus Graphiurus; species Graphiurus murinus. The sequence continues at coordinate 68,630 of PVLC010006177.1, read as the reverse complement.
GCTCGGAGGTAGAATGCCCCTGAGTTCAATCCCCAGTACCGCAAAAAAAAAAAAAAAAGAGGAAACAAGATTCATTGAGGAACTTATTCCTGGCCTATGGTTCCTTAGGAGTACGGGATCAGTCGCGAGGAGAAACTGGAAATTGCTGTAGGCTTCTGTCTTCCACTATTGCGGAAGATACTACTTGACCTGCAGAGAACCCACGAGGATGAGTCTGTCAACAAGCTGCATCCCCTGTGAGGGAGGGCTGGGAGGGGTGCTGGATGGAGGGAGGGGTTTTTTGGGAACCTTTGGGGAATCATGGATGGGATAGCTTGGGGAACCAACAAAAGAAGGGATCCTGGGATGGAGAGGAGAGGAAAAGTCATTGAGGTGGGAGGAGGGAGTCTGCAGAAGCTCAGGAAAGAGTATCTGACTGTGCTGGTTTGACTGTTATCTCAGGTACTCCCGAGGAGTGCTCTCCCCAGGCCGCCATGTTCGAACACGTCTCTATTTCACCAGTGAGAGTCACGTCCACTCCCTACTCAGTGTCTTCCGTTATGGGGGACTTCTTGATGTAAGGATCCTCCTTTTCTTTTAGTCTGTGAACATCTTTCTTCTCTTCTTCACCTCAATCCCCCCTGCACCCCCTCCCCTCTTTCTCCTCCTCCTCTTCTTCTCCTTCTCCTCCATCATCATCTCCTCCACCCCCTCCTCCTCCTCTTTCTTTTTGTAATACTGAGGATTTAACCCAGGGCCTTGCATATGCTAGGCAAGTGCTCTACCACTGTACTATTCCCAGGCCTTTTTATTTTTAAATTTTATTTTGAGACAGGGTCTCACTAAGTTGCCCAAGCTGGCCTCAGACTTGGGATCCTCCTGCCCCAGCTTCCTGCATAGCTGGGATTACAGGTGTGCACTACTACACCTAATCTCGTGTTTTTTGTTTTTGGGTTTTTTTTGTTTGTTTGTTTGTTTTTTCTGTAAGCTTTCTCTATTCTACTCAGCTCCCTGCCCATTTCCTGTCTCCCTGTTCTTGGGCATTGGCTTACCTCTTTTTGTATTTGGTAGGAGACCCAGGATGCACAATGGCAGCGAGCTTTGGCTTATCTTAGTGCCATCTCAGAGCTCAACTACATGACCCAGATTGTTATCATGCTTTATGAGGACAACACACGGGTGAGGAGCAAACAGGGTGGAATGAGGAGAGGGCCCTCTCTTTCTACGTCCATTAAAAAACTTTCTTATCCTGAGAATTTGTAGGGTCCAGCTAGGTATGGCACCTAGACACAACATGGCCCAGAGCATCCAGGAAGTTCATACTGGAATAGAAAATATGTTCTGGGCTGATGTTGAGCCAGAATGATAATCTAGAATGCAGATCTGGCATTGGGGAGGGTATGGAATTTGGGACAATGTTATGAGTCTTTTCCCCTCGAATATGGTTATACATATACCTGGCTCCACAAAGATGCTTTTAATGTGCTGCTATACGCACCATAAGAATGCTGAATTATTGTGGGAGATGGATGGGAAAGATTGTAGAACCGTAAGTATGAAAGTCATGAGGAGTGGTGAATCACAAATGGTGGGAAGTAAAGGAATGAGAAATCTAAAATAGACGATAGTTGGAGGGAAACTATAATAGATCAGCTTCAGACTGGGACAAGACCCCCAGAACCTCATCCTTAGATGTATCCTCTTGAGTTCCTCTCTGTTGCCCCTACCTGGCCTTCCATTACCATACCCATCTTCTCCAAACTGCCCCTCCATCTGGCTATTCCCCCATAGGACCCCTTATCAGAGGAACGGTTCCATGTGGAGCTGCACTTCAGCCCTGGAGTGAAAGGCATGGAGGAAGAGGGCAGTGCCCCAACTGGCTGTGGATTCCGTCCAGCCTCTTCTGAGGTGGGTCAGAGGGCTGAGATTCAAGACTGAAGGTTTTAGGAGCCAAGTGTTGGGAAACAGTACAGGGGAGGAAAAGGGTTGGGGAATTTGGGATTGGGAGGCTGGAAGCCTCTAACACCTCTCCTGTCTTCCTATTATTAAACAGAATGAAGAAATGAAAACAGACCAAGGCAGCATAGAGAACCTGTGCCCAAAGAAGGCATCAGATGAGCCAGACCGGGCATTGCAGACTTCACCACAGCCTCTTGAGGGCCCTGGCCTCCCAAGGAGATCACCCCTCATTCGTAACAGAAAAGCTGGCTCCATGGAGGTAATAGGAGGGCCTTGGGAAGAAGAGGAAGGGGCAGAAGTACTCATAGGACAATGTATCTTCTGAATCCCCTCAGGGAGATTCTTGAGACCTGCCCCTGGTTGATGTGTTTTACTTAATATCTCTTTCATAGCTGGTCTCCCAGTAGAGCTTCTTTGAACTGATTGCTACTTCTGATAGTAAAAAGTTGCCAGTGAGGAGTGCCTGAGAGATAAGAGCTTTAAAAGATGAGATTCAAGAAGACACCAGATGAATTTGAACAGGCAGTTCTTTAAAAGGAGATATAGTAGAAACAGCATGAACTCTGGGTTAACATCCCAGTGTGATTCTTAGACGCTCTGTGACTTTCCCTAGGAAACTGAACTTCTCTAAGCCTCACTTTTTTTTTCTACTGATAAAATATGAGTAAAATCTACCTCGTAGACACTCATTAAACAATAAAAGGCTAGACTCTCTCCATCTCTTTGTTGCCTTGGGTGAAAATTATAGCTCAGACATGAGCAAATACCTGGCACTTTTTTTTTTAATAGGATAATCTATACCATCATTTCAGAAACGGGATCAGTCTGTCTTTCTTTCCTCATAAGGAGGTTTATCTGCCTGGGCCTGTGTCCTGCTGTTCTTGGAGTTTGTCTGTAGTTCTGGTTCTAATTCTCAAGTCTAGAGGAAGGAATTGTTATTAAGTTTACATTGTGTCCAGCTAATTGTCCTGGGGTTTTCATTTTGGTCTTTTTTTCTGGAAACACTGCTTCCTTCTTTGGCTCTAGTGACATTCTTTTTTTTTTTTTTTTTTTTTTGCGGTACTGGGGATTGAACTCAGGGGCATTCTACCTCCGAGCTATACTCCCAGCCCTATTTTTTATTCTTTATTTTTGAAACCGAGTCTCACTAAGTTGCGGAGTGCCTCACTAGGTAGCTGAGGCTGGCCGAGAACCGGGATCCTCCGGTCTCAGCCTCCCGAATGGTGGGATTATAAGCGTGCGCCACCACACCCGACAGTGACATTCTTTTTGATGCCATGATTTTTCCCTCTGGAGAACTCTGATTTGAATACTTCTCTGATCCCATGAATCTGTTGACCTGGCCCTGTGCCAGATTTCTATCTTAGAGGAATTGATTTTTTCCGTTTTAGGGGTGTCTCAGAAGAATCTATAACTAGCTTTCATAGGTTCACCCAGAGGTTTTTGGTTGCCAGGCATGGTGTGCATGCTTGTAATCCCAGTACTTGGGAGGCTGAGACAGGATTGTGGGTTCAGGGCCAGGCTCAGCTGCTTAGTGAGGCACTCCACAACTTAGTGAGACCCTGATTTAAAATAAAGAATAAAAATAGGGCTGGGGGTGTAGGTCAGAGATAGGTGCCCTTGGGTCAATTCCCAGTACCACACACACAAAAAAAAACAAAACAGAGGATCATGGTTCAGATTTTGCAGAAAGTTGAAAAGAAAAACCAGTCTCCTGCCGGGCGTGGTGGCGCATGCTTGTAATCCCAGCATTCGGGAGGCTGAGACCGGAGGATCCGGGTTCGCAGCCAGCCTCAGCTACCTAGTGAGGCACTCCGCAACTTAGTGAGACTCGGTATCAAAATAAAGAATAAAAAATAGGGCTGGGGGTGTAGCTCAGAGGTAGAATGTCCCTGAGTTCAATCCCTAGTACTGCAAAAAAAAAAAAAAAAACCAGTCTCCTTTTCAGACTTTTCCAATTGTTTTCTTTTTTTTTTTTTTTTTTTAGCACTGGGGATTGAACCCAGGGGCATTCTACCTCAGGGCTACACTCCTAGTCCTATTTTTTATTCCTTATTTTGAAATAGGGTCTCACTACGTTGCGGAGGGCCTCAGTAAGTAGCTGAGGCTGGCTGCGAACCTGTGATCCTCCGTCTCAGCCCCCCATGTACTGAGATTACAAGGGTGCACCACCATGCCCGGCTTCTTCCTGATTATTTTAAGGTGGAATTTATATTGAGAATATGAATTTTTTTTTTTTTTTTTTTTTTGTGGTACTGGGGATTGAACTCAGGAGCATTCTACCTCCGAGCTACACCCCCAGCCCTATTTTTTATTCTTTATGTTGAAACAGGGTCTCACTAAGTTGTGGAGTGCGTCACTAGGTAGCTGAGGCTGGCCGCGAACCCGGATCCTCCGGTCTCAGCCTCTCCGAATGCTGGGATTACAAGCGCGCGCCACCACGCCCGGCTTGAGAATATGAATTTTTTAAAGGTGGGATATGCATTATTTTCTCTTTGAGGTATAGGTATAGCTTGGTATCCATAGTTCTCTACGTATTCTACAGGCTCATGTGAAATAGATTAAATGATCAAATTGACACATCATCTTCCACCAGTAAGCTGTTCCTCCACATCTAAATGTCTTCCTCATTCACATGGTCTGCTGATCTCCCTGGACTATTGTGCCAGATCCCCTCTTTCCTCTGGCTTAAGCACAGGAGACATAGGCAAGGAGAGCTCTCTATATATCTTCTTTCAGACTTAATGAGATAGACTTTTTTCAGGAAGCTTCCTGTTAATAATCATATTCCTTCTTTTCAGTTACTATTATTGTTTAGACCCTGGCTTATCCAGGATGATGCCTCCCAGGATATGTATGACAATCTCTTTGCTCCTTGGTCATAAGCCTTATAATATTAATATTTCCTGCTGGGCGTGGTGGTGCGCGCTTATAATCCCAGTACTTGGGAGGCTGAGACTGGAGGATCCGGGTTCGCGGCCAGCCTCAGCTACTTAGTGAGGTCCTCCGCAACTTAGTGAGACCCTGTTTAAAACTAAAGAATAAAAAATAGGGCTGGGGGTGTAGTTGGGTGGTAGAATGCCTCTGAGTTCAATCCCTACTACCGCAAAACAATAATAATAATAATAATAATATTTCCTGTCCTTGTTCTAAAGTATTGGACTACCTTATACTTATCAGTGACATCCTTCTTCCCATCCCTTCTTGTCCTCTTCTATTTTTGAGCACTTTTTGGTTACAAAACCTTTGACCTTCATAGCAGCTGTGCCTATCTGGTTATTTTCTCCAGCCCTCTAATTGGCTCTGCCTTTTGGGCACTGGGGTTTTGGGAGACTGGGGGTTAAAGGAGTCATGACCGGCTTTCCACCCGGTCTGATTGCAGGTCATGAACATGCAGTGCACGGGGAACCTGGACCTGATCCCCTTGAGGGGACGGCGCCGCCGGAGGTCAGGAGACCTCCCCCGGTCTGCCCCAGCCATCAGCCTACAGCCCCGGGCTGTGTCCACCACTCACCTGGCATCCTGCACACAGGTGTCCCTCCCTGCCTCGCCTTCCTTTCCTACCTTCTGTCTGCCATTTGGGATATAGGGATGTAGGACACTATCTATATGGGATGTATGTATGTTGGGGGTTGTGCATTTGGCCCTCAGGGGGTTTGAAGAAATGGTTTTATGTATCCAGGAGTGAAATAGCTGAAGGGGAGGGCTTCTTGGTTTAGGTAAGAAACCTAGTATGATTGCAGTAGCTACAAATGTCCCATAGAAAGAAGAGAGGGCGGCCAGACTTTATTTGTAGCTGAGTCACTGTGATAGGTTTTCTGAGTCCTTGGGAGGGGCACATAAGATTAGGGAACTGCATTCTTCTGAGACCTAGAAATAGTTGAACCATGACTTCTCATATTTAGGATGGAAGGGACAGGTATCCTGGAAATAAAAGTGACTTCTAGCACTGAAGAATTCCTGGACAGTTTCCTCTGCAAAGTATGCTCTCTGTTCTCTTTTCATTCCTCTTCCCCTATAAAAATCCTTTGGAGCCGGGCGTGGTGGCGCACGCTTGTAATCCCAGCATTCGGGAGGCTGAGACTGGAGGATCCGGGTTCGCGGCCAGCCTCAGCTACCTAGTGAGGAACTCCGCAACTTAGTGAGACTCGGTTTCAAAATAAATAAAAAAAAAAAAAATAGGGCTGGGGGTGTAGCTCGGAGGTAGAACGCCCCTGAGTTCAATCCCCAGTACCGCAAAAAAATAAAAATAAAAAAAAAATAAAAATCCTTTGGTTCTTCCAAACTTCCTGACACTGCTTGGCTTTATAGAGGCAAGAATTCAGGACCTGGGTTTTTATATTTCTGGGTTAAGGTGGAAAAATAACAATACAGTCTTTTTTTCTGCAGGTGCTTTCTGAGACTTCATCCTCAAGGCCTGGTGGCTACCGGCTCTTTTCATCTTCTCGGCCACCAACGGAGATAAAGCAGAGTGGCCTAGGTATGGTTTTCTAGCACCTGTCACCTATTGTTGGAAGGGTTGTCTGTCTGTTATTCAGAGTTTTATTGTGGGAAATCTTTGTCCTGGGCGTTGGGATCATGCAGTCAGGTGAACTGTCAGGTGGGGGTAGGGAGGATGAAGTGGGAGAAGCCATTGCTCGGTGTAAACTTGGATCTCACATGATTGTTTCCATCCCAGAAAGGTGCTTTTCTTTTGGTTTTCTCTACCAACCCCCATTTCCCTGGCCGAATGGCATTTTTCTGGCTTTCCCTCTCATTCCTTATCTGTCCCTCCAGTCTAGCTCAGACCTTAAGGGACAATGGAGACTCTGAACCTTCAGAGTTATCAGTGACAGAGCTATACAGAGAGGTACTTGTGATCCCCATAATTGTTATATTCCTCATATGAAGGACTTGTACTATATCTCTCTCTGAAACCTGTGTTTTTCACATTTCTGCTCTACCCTTCCCCCTTCCATGCCTTCTCCTCCATCCCATCCTAATCCTATAACTTTTTCCCTTTCCTTTTGGAAGATTAAGGGGCAAATCTGAGACTGGTGTAGTGGCAGAGGCTTCTCTCAGGACTTTGAGGGGCTGTCTCTTGATTTTTTGATCCTTGGAGAGGGGTGGAGAACATCATTCACAGACCGCAGAAAGGACCAAGCCTCAGAGGGTATTGTATTCTTTGGGAGGGGGAGGTGGTCCTTGGGAGGGGCTATCTCTGAACACAGTGCCATGTGAGTCAGTAACTAAACCTGTAGGTCAGAGATGACTTTGTGGGTCTGAACTTGTTCCCTGGCTTTTAAAAAGATTTGTCCTATTATACTCTCTATGTAAATCCTCTAATTTTTTTTTTGTAACCTTGGTACTTAGTACCTACTTTCTTGGCTCCCAAATGGTCAACATTTGGACCAGCAAAGGGAGGGGGGTGTTTGGTAACCTTCCAGGATAATTTTATGAGAGTAGGTTGCCTCTTAGAGCCCTGAACTAAAGTAGACAGTTTGGGACATGAGAAATAAATGACAAATGTGTATGTGGAAATGACAAATGTAAAATATGGACTTCTCTTCCCAGAAGTCCCAGTAAAGAATAGATTTCAGATAGGCTGGAGTAGTGGCTAGGTATGTCTGACCCAGTTAAGTGGGAGTGATGTCAAGAATAAGGCAGAGGTATGAACACAGAACTGGTTGACAGATGGTGGTGCAAAGGTAGAAACCACCTTCTGAGGTGATTGGAGGGCTAAGCAGAGCAAAGCTGGCACGGCTGCACCAGAAAATCATCTGGTGGAGGAAATAAATGTAGGACAAAGCTTGGGGTGGTCTGGGCTAGAGCCAGCTAGTTTTAGCTTCGCTGAAGCAAGCAGGCTTATTCCTCTCTGGGACCACATTCCAGAGCCTATTTGAGCATGAAAGGTAGAAGAAGTTGCTGAGTTGAGAAGTCCTGAAATCCAGGGTAGAAATAGTTAGCCATCTGAGCTTTCTGATTTCTCTGGTGACCTGAAGTCCTGGAACTCTTGAAATCATGCTTTCTTCTTTATGACCACAAGGGAAACTTGCCTTCTCTCCATTCTATTTCCCTTATGAATGCTAAGTCCCCAGCCAAACCCAGGTTCTTGGCTAAGATGGATTTGGAAGTAGAGGGGCAAATGCCAAGAACATGGGTCAGTCTTATCTCTTCCTGACTACTCTGTTCTTGTAGAAGAGACCATGGAGTTCCAACCCTACTTTTGATTAAATATTAGGGATAGTGACTGGCCTGATTTAGTCTCTCCAGAGATTTCTTTGAGTTTCATTTATTCCTCTAATTGGCAATAGAATTCTCTTTGCTTTCTTTGAATTTATGTGAGGGGGGCATCTAGTTTTGATCATAAGGCTTCCAAGACAATAAACCTTTGAGAGCAGAAAAAATATGCCTCTTTTTGTTGTTGTTTCCTGCTTTCCTTCTTAATAGGGTGCTCAGCACATAATAAGCATGCTCTACATATAATCAGCTGACTACATGCCTTCCAATTTGTTCCATCTTGACTTCAGAAACTATGTTGGTCCCTCTATGAAAAATAATGATTTCTTTTCTAACTGAATACATTTGATCCTCAAGAGTCAAAAGACGTAGATTCTAGTCCACCTTAGCTCCTAATATACTCTGTGACCTTGAGCAAAGGAGACCCCTTTTATATTTCTGTTTCTTCATCTCTAAAATGAGAAAATTGAACTGGATGGTCTCTAAGACCCTTCTAGCTTTAAAAATTCAATGGGTCTCATACTTTCATTCTCAGGAAAGGTAAAAAGGCCTGAAGGGAGGGAACATTGGATGAAGAACTTAGAATTGAAAGGATACCATCTAAGTGCTCAAAACCCAGTCTCTAGTTTCAGTCAAAGCTTTTTCTTTTCAAATGGACCAGGGACTAGATTTCTAGGTTTTTCGAATTCCATATCCAGGAATTTAAGGGCACCGTATTAGATCTAGGAGCACCTAGAAGGATCTACCTATTCTAACATTTCTGAGAGCCACCTGTAGAGCAATCTATATCTTTCAGTAGCTTTGAATCCCCTAATATGACTAACCCTGTATTTGTAATGGCTTTGTGTCTCTGCCATGTAGCTCTTCAGAAGAATCCTTACTTTGCTTGCTGGGTGTGGCTCTGGACAGCAGTGAGCACTGTTTGTGGTTACATGGAATGGCCACATGGTAGTGGCTCTGAATGGCTGTGTGTATGTCTTTATGTTGTCCTGTGAAGTTGTGTGTACTTCTGTATGCAGCTTTGTGTGGCTACTAACGTGCTCCCGGCCTTGCAGGCTCACAGTGTACAGGGCTGTTCAGCACCACAGTGCTGGGTGGCTCCTCCAGCGCTCCAAATCTCCAGGACTACGCCCGCAGCCAAGGCAAAAAGCTACCACCTGCCAGTCTGAAGCACCGAGATGGTATGTGGGTGGGTTATGGGGGGAGGAATCTTTTTTTTTTTTTTTTCCTCACTTATTTCCAAGCAAGGACACAACACCAGAACTATTCATGCTTAAGATTCTACTGACAATGGCATTATAACAAGTTTTCATCATCAGTAATAGATGGGAGAAGGAACCAGGACCCCTTCCACCCTTCCATCTGCATCCCCTCTCACCATACAAACACTACTTATTTATGCTTTTCCCTTCATAATCTCCCACCTACAGCCTTGCTGCATCAATTCGTACTCTTTCCTGGATTTTGACCTATAGGGCGAGGACCAAGAGAACAGTCCATGATTAGGAAGAATGCAGTAGAGTCTTGATTAAAATCCAAGAATCAGGTTTAGGGCTGGGGAAATTGTTCAGCTAAGGTAGAAAAGGTGATATGGAAGGAGATTCAGGGAAGGGAGGAAAGTTTTTACATATATTTTATTTCCAGATAACCAGAAAGAGGACATCGTGGTGAAATTAGGGTTGTTTATGGGGCTGTGTTGCAGTAAAAATGACACAGATTACTAAGAGATGACATCAAAGGAAAAAAATTGAAATGCAGTAGTCAGGAATCTTAAGGGGTGGGGATGGGCCCAGGTCATATAACTAATTAAAGAATGAAGTAAACTGTGGGCAAATTCCAAAGCAAAGGGTGGGGACAGGGGTGGGTATAATCCCCATGATGTCTTTTCTCCCCAGAGCTCTTGTTTGTCCCGGCCGTAAAACGATTTTCTGTGTCGTTTGCAAAGCATCCGACTAACGGTACGTTTGCTTCTGACTCAACATCATTCCTCCTCACCATGTCACCTCTAGACACTTAACCTCTGAGTTCTGACACTGCCTTTTCCTTTTCTTTCACCGTGTTGACACCCTTCTGTCTCCGAATGAGCCACTCACTAAATGTCCTAATGGGACATTTCCCTTGTGAAAACCTTAGCCTTGGCTGCAGCCTGGCTGGCCTATCCCTGTGGCAACTTAGGGTCTTATTTCCATAATCACCCTCATCACCATTATATCACTTTTGTCAGCTTCACCACAAGAACATCGATTGAACCTCTTCCTTTCCTATCACATGACTGCCAGGCTGTGTACAGGCATGATAATGGTCCCCTTCTTAGAAAAGAGAACTGTGTTGCCTAGACTGGGCCCATTTCTTCTCCCCCAACCCATTCCTCAGCATATGTAATTTTGATTTTCCTGTTTTTTTGCCAACTCTTTTGATGGGGGTGGATGACTAGTTTGCTTCTCTTTTGGAGCAATCCTACAGTTCCCAGCTCCCAAGCCTATTTACGAGGGCAGTGGTCTTGAATATAGTTTCCCATCTCCATATTCCTATCTCCTGCAATTGTGTGTACTTTGTGTGGCTCTTGTGTTCCTGACATCTGCTTTATGTTACTACTAACCTAGTGTCTGGGCCTAGAAAACAAGAGCCCACATTGATTTGGCATAAAAGGGGAAAGGGTGGTAGACAAAGGAGAAAGTACTATACCTTGAGAGTTTGTGTGTGTGTGTGTGTGTGTGTGTGTGTGTGTGTGTGTGTGTGTGTATTGGTAATTGAACCCAGGGCCTCATGTATGCTGAGCACATACTCTACCACTGAGCTAGACCCTCACCCCTGTACCTTAAATTTTTAAATGTAATTTCCATGTGGCACTACCCATGGCCACGTTGTCTTAGAGAAACTTGTAGTGAAGAGTTGAGATATCTGCTGGGGGAATTTAGGGATGAATAATTTCAAGAGTATTGAAAAACTGGGCCTGCTCACACAAAGGTGGGTGAGTTTGGAGATCTGTGTAAGTAAAAAATTGAAGGGCCTTTTTGTAGGGTGTAGGAGAAGAATCCAAGACTCATTTCCTGTTGAGATTTTTTCTTTGTGTCCTTAATTTTCTCTCTGGGTTGTGTCTTGTCCTCAAAGTCAATCCAGTTTTGTTAGATATGGTTTTCTTCTCTCCAAGAGTGAAGACTCTCTGAGGGAGGTAAAATTAACCTGGACTCCTGGCTAGAAAACTTCCCTATGTGGCTCTCCTGTTGCCTATCCTGTGGCAGGTGTTAGATTTTAACTCAGTCAGGTCATACATCTCCAGTAAGCACTGCTGAAATCTCTTCCCAAGTTGACTAGCCTGTATTTGCTCAGTTTATCCTCACTCCCAGGCTCTCATGCCTGTGATGGAAGTCCCTGTTCAGAGCAACATGGCTGTGCCTGTTCATTTAGCTTCAAGCTTTTCTGACCTTCATGTGACATAGTCATCTCCAGAGTAGAACCTTATGTCCCAACCCCAAAGCCTGGGACTTGGACTTCGGGTCCATAATATAGTACCAGGAGCTTGGGCTCCTGAAATCAGAGCTAAATCACATATCTCCTAGTTCCTTAGGTGCCATAAGAAAAGACCTAAACACATAAAAGAGATCCTCAAACCTATATATCTCCAGTTCCTTGAAGCTTTGGTTGGCAGACTCACCAGATGAAGAAAACAAGAATTAATTTTACCATAAGAAGGAGAGGAAGAAAGGCCTGGACAATTCAGGTATATTTCAGGAGAACAAATTTAAGATCTACTCCAACACCTTGCATACCTCCTCAGGGACCTTCTGGCCTCCTTTGTTTTTCTTGTGCTTGAGCTTGGAGGCTAACATGCTTGAGAAACCAAAACCTGGGGTCTACCTGTTGACAACAGAAGAAATTTGAAGCTATCGTGTCTCTTGCTGAAGAAGATTATCTAGTTTAATTTGGCTCTTAAGGCAATGTGAGAGGTCTACCCCAAGGCCAAGGTCTTGCTCGACTGACCCAGCAATTACAGAGTGGATGTTCTGTCTACAGTCGCTTGTGGCAGATTATTCACAGCCATGCCCCATCATCACCATCTTCTTGCATGAGGTCTGGCTTTGAAATAGCAGCTGGAAAAACTGAGCCTGGCTTTGGAAAGGAGGCAAGACAATGCTGTCTCCAAACTTAGATAGAAAAGCAGCCCTCAATCCATCCCTGCCTCTGTTCCTGATAAGCTTCTGTGACAGCTTATGACTATATCCAGCACACAAATGTGGCCTGAGACTAAATTGTATGCTTAACTCACCAAAGTAAATTGGGAAAGAAACTGGCTCATCCTCGTTCAGTATGTCAGAGTGTGCCTAAGGTATTTGTCAGGCCCATTATCTTCTAGGGACCCACACAACTGTGCTCACTGGACTAGCCTGGGTAGAGCTGAATTCTCTCCTGACATCCAAACTAAAGTCTCTGAAAACCATATTCTCATGAGATCACCTTGTGGAACTAGTTCTGGTCTGGGATTTCTGAGCAGCCATCCTCAGCTACCTTGATCCTATCTTTTCTATAGCCATATCCTATATTCAAGTCCTTACCCATCTTCACATCAGGTCTTATAACCCCACATCTTTTCCTTAAGTTTCCCCCTTCCTCTTACACCCCCCACCACATACCTTCCACTGCCTTTAACCTTTTGCAGCTGAATCCCATGCATCTACAGAGTTTGCCAACCAGCTGAAACAATGAGGGGTTCAGAATCAGGGCTTTTCCACTCACCAGCTGAAAAAAAACAATTAGGTGGGAAGAAAACATAAAGTTATCTTACTTTTGGCTCCTTTGGTGGGTACACTAACCCCCAAGTCCTAATATTTATGCATACTTAAAAAATATATGTTTATTTGGACAAAAGTAAAGGATGACTAGTCAATATTGGTATTTTCAAAAACAGATTCTATGTTTTACACTCACTGTTTTTTGTTTTGTTTTGTTTGGGGTACTGTGGATTGAACCCAGAGCATTCTACCTCTGAGCTACATCCTTGGCCCTATTTTTTATTCTTTATTTTGAAACAGGGTCTCACTAAGTTGCAGAGTGCCTCACTAAGTAGCTGAGGCTGGCCACGAACCTGTGATCCTCCTGTCTCAGCCTCCCAAGTACTGGGATTACAAGCGTGCACCACCACACCCAGCTTTATACTCACTGTTTTAAACAACTCCTATACCTGGTTTCCTGCTAGTCTTGTGCTAGCTGCCTGGCACTCACCCTGTCTATGACTATTTTAGAATCTGATCCAAAAGGCCTGGCCTGAGCCTTCTGAAGCCTTATCTTGATATCCAATACCATTCTTGACCCTCTTCTCTGAGTGACTTTGAATCATTTCATCTTTATTCCAACCCTATAAATCCATTTGTCTGAGAAGCAGGCCCTAGTTAAGAGTTTTTCCAAGAATGACCAGAGACCCTGGAATCCTAGTCAGAGCTCCCAGCCACAGAACTGTCAGCTCATCCCTATGCAGAACGATGGTACTGCTCTTTGCAAGCACTGACTGCATTATGCTCAAGGAGGAAGAGGGGAGCTTTGTTGTATGATAAGATTTCCTTAGTCCCTTCTTTTATTCTCACTGTGTGACACCAACACTCTTCTTCCCTGTAAGAGATGCTCAGTGACTCTATCTCTACTTCTTTCTTAGCTCACCTTGGATCTAAGCGGCCCTCAGCTCCTAGTAATGCTTGTATCAGTCAGTGCCCCCCTCATTGTCTCTCCCTCTTCTCTTTCTTTATCTTTGTGCTTCCTATCGTGGTCCCCCACCCCTCCAGAGCTGCTGGATGACCAGCACCCTGTGGTCCGGTTGCTGCGCAGTTTTTCCTCTGACTGTCCAGGGGGCCGGCCAGTCTCCTTGGATGCCACGCTGGCGCATCACCTGCACCAGTGCTCCTACCACCTGCGCCTCTTCCGGAACTGGCTACGCTCAGGCCAGGATGACCCCGAGTGCCTCTACGGTACCCCCTGCCATAGGCTGGCTGCTGCCACTACCCTGGCTGGGACTGATTGCTTTGCTTATTGCACTTCTGGCAGGAGAGCCCATCTAGTCCTTTCTCCTATTTGCCCTAAGGTTATGTGATTTGCATTTAGTTGCTTGGATGGTATTGGAGCCAGACTGCCTGGTAGCTATAGCATTGGCTGCTCATCCCCTTCCTATTCTCCTTTCTCACTGCCCCCTAGTGTTACCCATTCCTCAGTCTGTTTAGTACAGGAGTAATCTCTTGCCCTGGAATCTATTCTTACCTTTCTAATCCTGTACTACCACCATCTTGAAGTCCAAACATTTTTCTAACCACTCTGAGGAGCTAGAAACTTCTCTGCCCACATGCTACTAGCTTACAGGGGGCAACTGAGGCACAGAGGCCTCAATTAAATTCTTGAGGCAAATGAAGGCCAGAGAAGGTGATGATACAGTCATTTTGAATGAACAGGAGGCTAACCCTTGTATAGATATTGCTGCTCCGTCTACCCTTAGTCCCTTTAAGGAGATATAGAGGAGGCATTAGAAAGTTTGGGGACTGAAAATGTGGTTAGGATGCATGTTTATTGATACTTCAATGGGGACAATTTTTTTTTTTCTATTAGTAGTCCCTGGGAATTGGATTATACAATAAAGTTTACCTTTGATCCTACCCATATTGGTAGACCTACATTGGAATTGTTGGGTTTAGAGTATAGAAACAGTATTTACTCTTTCTTCCATGGGGTTTGCCTCATTTTACTGATAGAGTAGAGAAAAGTCTAACAAGTCTGGGGTCATGCAGTAGAGCAGAAGGAAAAGCTTTGATGTGATGGAAATGACCAAGAAAGAACTCCCATCCCCCATCCTGTTCATGCATGTGGTTTTCCTCGGCTGAGCTTCATGTGGATTGCACGCTCCCCAGTTTGCATCCAAGTATTCTCGCCTCTCTGCTCACATCCTATATTTGCATGAACCCCTCCTCAGATTCCATGCCTCTTCCTTAATCTGGTTTTCCTATTCATGATACCTGAAATCTGCTGTTTCTTCCCAGCTCCATGACCTCCCTGCCTCATGTTAGATCCACAATTTCACTCCATACCTCTGGATCCTTGTTTTATTTCCTCCAGAAAGTACAAAAGCAGTGTTAGTGGTTACCCTACTGGAATTCTATTGATTTTTCCATGGGACATTGCAGGCTTTCCATAGATAGGATGAAAGATGATTTGATTTGCCTGGAGGCTTTAACAGGTAGACTTTTTAGGAAACCTGGAGGTGAAAGAAATAGAATTCCCTAGGGACTCTCAAGAGTTCCCTCTCCTGGAAATCTTGGATACCCCACATTCCCAAAGCCACGGATTCTCCTAATGGCTCTCAGGGACTCTCCATGCTTCCTTGGCCAGTTGAGGTATATCTGGCAGGAATAACATTGACTTTTACCATCTCTTTTCCAACAGGATTTGATGGGTGCTCCATGGTACCTACCATCTACCCCCTGGAAACACTGCATAATGCACTTTCCTTGCGTCAAGTGAGTGAATTTTTGAGTAGCGTGTGCCAACGCCACACTGATGCCCATGCACAGGCATCTGCAGGTATAGTGAATACTCCTTATTTTGTACCCTATCTCTGCCTCCATCCACATGATTCCTACAACACATGAAAGTTATAAATTGAAAGATAGGTACTCCACAAAAACAGAAAAGTAGATTTGAAAAAATGTATAATTATATGGGCCAACTAAACACCATAGAAATATTACTTCTATGTAAGATAATTTATATATTTAATATGATCCCAATAAAAATATAGTTCAACCAGGCGTGGTGGCGCACACTTGTAATCCCAGTACTTGGGAGGCTGAGACTGGAGGATCCAGGTTTGCAGCCAGCCTCAGCTATTTAGTGAGGCACTCCGCAACTTAGTGAGACCCTGTTTCAAAATAAAGAATAAAAATAGGGCTGGGGGTGTAGCTCGGAGGTAGAATGCCCCTGGATTCAATCCCTAGTACCGAAGAAAGAAAGAAGGGAGGAAGGGAGGGAAGAAGAAAATAAAATAGGGCTGGAGGGCTGGAGGGCTGGAGGGCTAGAGGGCTGAAGGTGTAGCTCAGAGTTAGAATGCCCCTGGGTTCAATCCTCAATACCGCAAAAAAAAAAAAAAAAAAAAAAAAAAAAAAAAAAAAAAAAAAGGAACTAAAGCATGAAGAAATAGAGTAAGCAAAAATAGCAGAATATTGCCGGGCGTGGTGGCGCACGCTTGTAATCCCAGCATTCGGGAGGCTGAGACCGGAGGATCCGGGTTCACAGCCAGCCTCAGCTACCTAGTGAGGCACTCCGCAAATAAGTGAGACTCGGTTTCAAAATAAAGAATAAAAAATAGGGCTGGGGGTGTAGCTCCGAGGTAGAATGCCCCTGAGTTCAATCCCCAGTACCGCAAAAAAAAATAGCAGAATATTAATGTGTTAAATTTAGGAGAGGTGTATATGAGTATTGATTGTGCTAGTCTCTCAACTACTTTTTAAAAATATATTTGAAAGAGCCGGGCGTGGTGGTGCACGCTTGTAATCCCAGCATTTGGGAGGCTGAGACTGGAGGATCCGGGTTCACAGCCAGCCTCAGCTACCTAGTGAGGCACTCCGCAACTTAGTGAGACTCAGTTTCAAAATAAAGAATAAAAAATAGGGCTGGGGGTTTAGCTCGGAGGTAGAATGCCACTGAGTTCAATCCCCAGTACCACAAATAAAAATATATATATATATATTTGAAAAAGTTCACAATATAAAGTTTAAAAAATTGTCAATGGTTTAAGTGAATAGTCCCTAAGATTACTACTTTTCAGCTTGAAGAATGGCAAGTTAGTTTTGACTTGGATTGAGAACCTGTGGCTCTTGGATTCTTCATCTGCTCTTTGTTCTTCCCTCTCTCCCCTCCACCTATACAGCCCTCTTTGACTCTATGCACAGCAACCAGGCCTCAGATAGCCCATTTTCCCCACCCCGTACTCTTCATTCATCTCCTCTGCAACTCCGGCAGCGCTCTGAGAAGCCCCCTTGGTGTAAGTAAACCTTTTGTAAGTGCCTAGACAAAGACCAAGAGGGATGGAAGGATTGGTGGATAAGGAATCTATGACGTGAGAGAAAAGATGAGGGTTAAAAGGTCAGGGATGGGCGTTTGGGGAAGTAGTCTCAACTCTGCTTTCTTCTTTTTTTTTTTTGCGGTACTGGGGATTGAACTCAGGGGCATTCTACCTCCGAGCTATACCCCCAGCCCTATTTTTTTTTTTTTATTCTGTTCCATTGGTCTATGTGCCTGTTTTTGTGCCAATATCATGCTGTTTTAATTATTATAGCTCTATAATATAATTTGAAGTCAGGAATTGCGATACCTCTTACGTGGTTCTTATTGCTGAGAATTGCTTTTGCAATTCTGGGTCTTTTGTTTCTCCATATGAAATTTATGACTGATTTTTCTAGGTCTATGAAAAATGACATTGGTATTTTGATAGGGATTGCATTGATTTTGTAGATCACTTTTGGTAGAATGGCCATTTTGATGATATTTCTTCTGCCTATGCAAGAGCAGGAGAGATCTTTCCGTCTTCTAAGATCTTCTAAAATTTCTTTCTTTAGTGTTTTATAATTTTCATTATAGAGGTCTTTGACCTCTTTGGTTAGATTTATTCTTAGGTATTTTATTGGTTTTGAGGTTATTGTGAATTGAATTGTTTTCTGTATTTCTTTCTGGAGGTCAAAGTGCTGACAGTCCCGGCGCCATTAGGCAAGATGGCACCGCCGCCCAACAGCCATAGCCTTTCCTCGGGGGAGGCACGATGGGTATTTTGCTGTCCTCTGATCTGTCTTCTGGCTTTGTTTCTGTTGCCATTCAACTTTTTGATGCTTTGCTCAAATTATGCTGATTTTTCTCTTGTCAAGATGCTGTCTTCATGACAATTGGGTTTTGAGTGTTGGTGGGACTAAGATGTGTAACTTCACTCAGTCGCCATCTTCCTGGAAGTCCGAAAGTTTTTAATTTGGATTATAATCTTAATTTCAGCATTTACTCACTGTGACATTGGGCAGATAGGTAGCCTCTCTGGGTGTGAGTATTCTCCGATGAAGGGGAAGAATAGTCTCCTCCTCAAGCAGTGCTGGAGAAACTGGATGTCCACATGCAAAAGAATGAAGTTGGACCCCAATCTTGCACCATATACAAAAATTACCTCAAAATGAATCAGATTCCTAAACATAAGGCCTAAATCTATAAAAAATAAAATAAAATAAAAAAACTGTTAGAGGAAAACACAAGGGGAAAGCTTCCTGACACTGAACTTGGCATGTTAAATTTCAAAGTTCCCAGCCCTATTTTTTATTCTGTGTTTTGAAGCAGGGTCTCATTAAGTTGCGGAGTGCCTCACCAGGTAGCTGAGGCTGGCCTCCAACCTGGATCGTCCGGTCTCAGCCTCCCAAATGCTGGGATTACAAGCATGCACCACCACTCCCGGCTTTCAACTCTGCTTTCTAAGATGGAGGGAGGGTCTATTCATGCTCTTTTTCCACCTCTGTCTTCCAGGATCCTTCCATCTCATTGGATAGGCTCCTCAAAGACAGTGACCAGAGAGCCCTTTCAGGGGGAAAAGGATAGAGACTTTGTTCTCCTCAGATCCCCTTTTGGTCTCTCTACAGCTTTCTATAGTAAGATGACTAGGAGGCAACCTAGATATATAGAAAATCTAGGAGTAGGAAACTCAAATCTGCTACGCATTTGTACATGTCCCTTCTCCTAAGTTGTCTGTTCTCAGTTCAAGTTGAGGTGCTGCTTTTTTTCCCCATTCCATTTTTTTTTTTTTTTTTTTTTTTTGGTAGTGGGGATTGAACCCAGCGGGCATTCTACCTCTGGGCTACACCCTCAGCCCTTTTTCTTTATTGTTTGTTGTTTTTTTTTTCTTTTTTGGGGGGGGGTAAGGACTGGAGATTGAACCTAGGGGCATTATACTACCAAGTGATACCCCCAGCCCTATTTTATTTTTTATTTTGAAACAGGGTCTTATTAAGTTTCTCAGGGCCTTGTAAGTTGCTAAAGCTCACCTCAAACCTGTGATCCTCCTATCTCAGCCTCCCATTATTTTTTCTTATTGAAACAGGGTCTTGCTAAGTTGCTAAGGCTGGCCTCAAGCTTGTTATTATCCTCTTGTCTCAGCCTCCCAAGTACTGGGATTACAGTTGTGTGCCACTGTGCCCAGCTCCCCACTCCTCTTTATTATCTCCAGCCTATAACAAATTATTTTTGGCAACAATGTGAACAGTGGAACCACAAAGAATTCCTAGGATGATGGTAGGAAAAGGGAGATCCCAGTGGTAATTGGAGATGGGGATAAGGGCCAAGGTACTAGTAAGGGAAAAATTCTTTTCATCCTACCTCTAATGAATAACTAAAGCCAATCGTGCCTTTCATTCTTTCAGTTGGACAGGCCTGAAGCAGATTCATATTTTAGCATTGGGGTTGACAGTTGTGAAATTTTGCCCTTTATCTGATACTCTGTATGAGGAAGAAACTTTCCTCTTTGATACAAGAATTCTTCCTCTGAATCTCAGATTACTCTACACTCACCTCGCTATTGCCCCTTTTACCTCTCTCCTGCTGCTCTTACCCTCCTCCCTCTTCTCTTCCTGCCTGACCTCTTTGATTTGCTTAAATCAGATTATTAGCTGGATATTAAGGCTACTTCTATACTTGGAAAAAGCTCAGCTTATATCTTTTATTTTTCTTTCTTTTTTTCCATTCTGCCATCAGACCTTCATTGATAAAAAAAATCTTCTTGGGGATCTGTCTGCACCAGAAATAGGCTCCATATCTTTAAAACCTTGTTGGCCCATTACCATGTTTCTCTTGTTTTTCTGCTTCCGGATTCCTCCACTATTCCTTCAAAAGAGAGAGATGTCTAGTATATCTTAAACTCAATGACTGATCAAGCCTTTGTATGTTCAGGCTTGCCAATTTTCCCAGATCCCTCCCCCTCCTCACTTCATCCCACCCTTTTTTTTTTTTTTTTTCAGTATTGGGGATTGAACCCAGGAGCAGTCTACCTCTGAACTACACCCCCAGTACTTCTTTTTTTTTTTTTAAATTTTGAAACAGAGTCTCTCTAAGTTTCTGAGGGTCTCACTACATTGCTTAGGCTGGCCTCAAACCTTTGTCCCTCCTATCTCAGCCTCCCAAGTACTGGGATTACAAGCATGTCCCACTGCGCCTAGTCCTAGGTTCTCTTTTTCTTTTTCTTTTTTTTTTTTCAGTACTGGGGATTGAACCCAGGGGCATTCTACCTCGAGCTACACCCCTAGCCCTATTTTTTATTCTTTATTTTGAAACAAGGTCTTACTAAGTTGTGGAGGGCCTCACGAAGTAGCTGAGGCTGGCTGCGAACCTGTGATCCTCCTGTCTCAGCCTCCCAAGTATTGGGATTACAAGCACATGCCACCACACCCGGCGTTCCAGGTTCTGTTTGATAGCAATATATTCTGGTGTCTCCTGTTTCTAGAATCTGCCACTATTAATACCATCGTGCTTTAACATATAGTTATAATACCAGTAATAAATATTTACAAAGGGAAAATAGGTTAGTCCCCTACTAGGGGTCAATGGAGTAGAAGAGGTTGGAGTTGGAATCATCCTGTGGTGTAATTTAAGACTCTTTGGTCTTCATTGTACTACTGCCAGGATCTGGGAAAATAGTTTTTCTGTTTTCTATGCATATAATATATACAATCCTGTAGCATTGTATGTTTCAAGACTTAGAGGCTCTTAAACTTGTTTCCATAGATGGGTTTTGGGTGTTCAGGGTAGAGTCTATAAGTTCCAGGAATTGTATTTAAAACTTAATGTGAATATTTGCATATGTACATTTTCCTAGAAGATAATGTATTACTTTTATTAGTGCCTTAAAGGGATCAGTAGCTCCCAGAAAGGCTAATTCAGAATTTCTGCCATTTGGACATTCCATAGCAGTCTTCCATTTTATTTTCAACTGTTCTGATTTACAAGGCTTTTCTATATTCTCTTGCTTAATTATCCCTTGGGATATAAACAATTATCATCTTTGTCCAAGAAATACATTGATTAAAGAATGATTTTTAACAAAAGATATGTATCAGATTCAGATGGAAATGTTTCAACAAAGTTATATTGTCCTCATCTTTCCCTCTCCCCCCACACTGTTACACTAAACCTATAGAAGTAAAGTTTTTGGAGATGGATCCTAGACACATGTATTTAAATTTTTTCACAATTTTGATATGTAACCCTAATAATGAATTATTGGGCTAAGTTCATATGCATCTGAAGTAGGAATGAGTAACCATGGAAATTTGGAGTTAGGATGGGAAAATATTTGTGAAGTAATCAGATGAAGTGGGCCTTATTACTCTCTCCTAAAGTCTTAGATGAACCTTAATGCTATTCCTGTAGTATACATTAGGCCAGGGTGACAGTTCCTGAGGGAAACAAACTTAGGAGTATCCGCCAAACTTAGGAAGAATTCTGATCCTCTTTCCCCAAAACATGAGTAGCACAGGCCATCCATTCTAGCATTTGAATTAGGCAAAGCCTACTCTTCTAGCTTATTTAACTTGGTCTCCTGATTTTGCCTTACAGATAGTAGTGGCCCTTCCAGCACTGTGTCCAGTGCTGGTCCTTCCTCCCCAACTGCAATGGATGGGAACTCCCATTTTGGCTTCAGTGATCAACTTCCCCTAAATGCACATGTGACTGAAGAAAGTCAAGGCTTTAGGCTGCTCCAGGAGACCCTTGGGAATGTAATACATGCGATCCCTATAGAAGGGCAGCAAGAGCTTTTTGAACCAAACCAGACCCCACAGGAGCCTCCTGTGGAAACCAGCCAGCCAAGAGGCCAGGAGGTCACTGAGGAGGTCAGCCAGCCATGCCAGGAGGTTCCTGACATCAGTCAGCCATTCCAGAGCATCCCTGTGGAGGTCAGCCAGCCATGCCAGGAGGTTCCTGACATCAGCCAGCCATGCCAGAAGAACCATGACACCACTAACCACACATGCCAGCCATGCCAGAATGCCAGCCACCTGTGCCAGAAAGTCTCTGAGGAAGTTTGCCAGCTTTGCCAGGAGAACCCTGAGGAGGTTAGCCAGCCATGTCAGGGGATCTCTGAGGAAGATGAAAGCCTGCTCTTTGGGTTTCCTGTAGGGCCTGGGGACCTTGTTCAGGAAACCCTTGTGGAAGATGGCAGACCAACTCAAGAGATCCCTGAAGAGATCAGACAGCCATGCCTGGAAATCTCTGTGGAGGTTGCCAGCTTGGCCCAGGAGCCTTCTGCAATCAATGTGCTGTCTCAAGACATCCCTGATATTGATAAACCATCTATAGAGTCTCTGGGAAAGCTTGATCTGCAGCCTCAGGAGGTCCCTGAGGTGACCGATCAGCTGCCTAGAGAGAATGCTCTCCAAGCCCAGTGTCTGTCTTGTGACCCAGACCCTCAAAGCCAGTCTCTAACCTGTGACCAGCACTCACCCCTTCCACCAGCAACATATAATTAATCATTTTCTCATTAGTGGTATCACACTATACCAGCCATTTGAGCCAGAAACCTTTTCTGTTGGCTAACTCATTGGCCAGAGTGAGGCCTTGGCTCATACCAGGTGTCTAAGGACGCAGTCCTCTTGGCATGAAGTGTGTCTGTGCCAGAGCTGTGCTTGAGGAGGAGCCAGTTTCATGGTCAAAGCAGCCTTTGGCTCCTCACTTAGCCATTAGACTTGAATAGGATTTCCTTGGAGTGGGCTGGTGTATGATTACCTAACCTACTCTGAGCATCACAGGAATCTCAGATTGTTAAAGGAAACACCACTTAGCTGCTGAAGACACCACTGGGGGACAACAAGTGCAAAATGGGGGACTCTGGGGTCTTTACTTTTCTGGGGAGATATTCTCAGCTTCTCAAGGTACCTTTGACCAGATGTGCATTCAGGGGGACTCTCGTCTTCACTAATACTCCTCAGGTGGGCCCAGGATGGCCATTTATTTGGAAAATAGAGTTCCCTTCCCAAACAAACATCTATAATGGCCACTAATCTTTGGACTGGGCTTATGGGTGTTCCTATATTATTTCCAAGTGCCCCTTCTGCCCCAGTCCTGTTCTTCTGGGCAATCACTTTAGGGAAAAATAGGTATTAGATTGCTGTGCAACTTCAGAGTAACCACGTAAGGGATTTTTGGCCAATATGTGAAGCTGGGCCTCCTTTTGTTGTAAGGCTCTTTGGCTTGAGAGATGCTGTAATAGAGAGAATCGGGTTCTATTTTAGGCAGTTAGCAGAGATCAATATTGTACAGATATGAGCAAAGATTTAATATATATATATACATATATATACATATATATTTCTGTAGTTTGCCAGTGACACACTGGCCAAAGACCAAACACTCCGGGGTCCCCAAGAAGTTTGTCCTTATATCATGTGTCTTTAGGACCAGATGTGATTATAAAGCTTTTCCCAAAGATCTGGGGATGGGAGTGGGGGTGGGTAGGAGGGCTAATGCAGTCATTGGAGATGGGGGCCGAAACATTATGAGTGCTCAATAAATATGAAATAATGATAATGGCAGCAGTGGTCATAATGTCTTGTGAATTTAAGAATTAATATGATTGCGAGTCAGTCGTGTCTGAGACTGAATCTGAATCAGTCAAAAGCCATTATAGTGTTGAGCATGGTGGGTGCACACCTGTTATCCCAGTACTTGGGAGGCTGAGACAGGATCACAGGTTCAAGGCCAGCCTCAGCAACTTAAGCTGTCAGCAATTTAATGAGACCCTGTTTCCAAATAAAAAACAAAAAGGACTGAGGTTGTAGCTCAAAGGTAGAAGACCCCTGGGTTCCATCCCCCTATCACCAAAAAAAAAAAAAAAAAAAAAAAAAAAGAAAAGAAGCCATTATAGTGGAGCAGGAATGAGGCTATACAGATACAGAGATCCAAGCCTGGCATGGTAGCACATGCCTGTAATCCCAGTACTTGGGAGGCTGAGGCAGGAGGATCACAGGTTCGAGGCCAGCATCAGCAATGTAGTAAGACCCTCAGCAACTTAGTGAGACTTTGTTTCAAAATAAAAAATAAAATAGGGCTAGGGGTGTAGCTCAGAGGTAAAATGTCCCAGGGTTCAATCCACAAGACCAAAAGCAAACAAGATATGGAGATCCAGAACCCCAGAAGGTCCTTGTAACAGTTAGCCCACCACCTCAAATGTCTTTAATGAGTAGACTGTTGGGTAGTGGTGGTAAAAGAAGATTTGAGCTCTGTGAAGCACCAGAGATTATACAACTTCTCCCCAGACCCTTGGAATCACCTCTTTTTTTTTTTTTTTTTTTTTTTCTTCTGATGCTTTGGAGCAAGTGTCAGGAGGAATTGATATAAAAGGGTCATTCTCTTTCTTGATCCTGCTGACATCTTTATACTGGGAGGATTAGAATGTCCCCTTTCCATAAAGAGTTTCTCTGGTTGGGGAAAATCTAACTTTTTGCTCTATAGGGATAGTAAATGAGAAGGAGGGTGCTCCAGGATCTTTACTTTCTGTGGAAATATTCAAGTGATTGCACAGTGAGGGGATGTTTCAACAATAAGTTTTGGGTCTCATAGGTCCCCTCAACTCCTTACCTCTTTGGAGTACACCATCCAGGGTATCAAATCCTGGTTATTTGGTCCTTAGCTCTTACCCTATGGAATTCAGATCCCTTTCCCAGCCTCTCTTCCCTTCCCCCAAACCAAATGTGTTCCCACCGTAGGCTCCTATTCCCCATACTCAGGCATTCTCACCCATTTCTGGAAATTATGCTGGCTTGAATATCTGTTTCTCCCTTGCCCACCCTGACTCTGTGCTTTCACTCCTGGGTCCTTTAACTTCTTCCAGTAATCAATGGAGTCTTCCAAGATAAATGACAATGCTGCTTGAGGCAGAGAGGTGGAAGCCAGGGCCCAGCAACTAAGTGTGTGGAGTCTGGAAAAAGCCTAAGCAGCACTACATCACCTGCAATGAACTTGATTTATTGTTAGACTTGGAGGTGGCTCTGTTACAGCAGCTGGGAACTGTAGGGAAAAAGTGTGGGGAGAGCACAGCAGCAAGGGGAGGGTGGTGCTAGGAAGAACACAGGTGGGCTCGTTCTGGTCTCCCAGTCACTTGGCAGAGAAGGCGAGTCCCGATGACACTCAGCCTCTGTGTTTCTCAGTCCAGCAGTTGTCTGGCAGGCTGCTCACTGGCTTGCTTGGGGTGAGGTCCTCTCCTGGGGTGATGTTTTCAGCCTGTCTTCACTCCACTCTGTAGGAGTTAAGCTATAGCTCAGCTTTGTCTCCCTCTTTCCTTCCTCCCTCTCATTTTCCCCAAGATCTCTGGCATGGCCTCCACCTCCCACATCCTCTGTTCAAGAGTTTGGGTTTGGAGAGGCAGCCACAATTCCCATTTCAGCTGCAGAATGGCATAGTGGAATGTTGGGGGAGTCACACATGGCTAGGGTGTCAAATGTTGGGATGTCAGGCAATGGCTTATTTTTAATCCATTACACACCAGGCCACAGCAGATGACCACATGCAGAGAAGCCAAGCAGGGGATGAGGAGGAATCAGGATAATTGAAATGGGGTGACTGAAAACTTCAAAGGGCCAGGGAGCTTGGGAAAATTCTGGGATTAGGATTGGGGCTCTCCTTGCCCTTTTGTGCTGCCCAGTCAGCCTGGTCTGGGCACAGCCTGGGATGTAAATGGTATGAAGCAGGGGCTAGGAGATAAGCTCCTTTTTCTTCTAACCTGTCTGTTGGTCTAAAAAGCTTCAAGTTTTGGATTGAGACATTCAGATACTGAGGGAAGCAGTAGGCCAATGTAGCAGCGGTGTACCCCAATACCCCTGCTAGAACCCAGACCCTGGTGGCTAAGGGGATGGGAGATGGAGGAAAGGGTGCGGCTCTGGGCACCTCACTGACAACATCCTAACCCCATGTCACATAAATTACTATTGGAAATCCTTCCTGGGATGCTAAATAAATAAAGATAAGGAGGTCCCTGGGGCTGGAGATATGATCTTCCTCTGCATGGGAGGGAGTTGCTCTCTGAGACCCATCTTCACTCCTCATCCAATACTAGCATTTGGCGGTGCTAGGAGAGGGTATCGCTCCAAGGTTCTCAGGCATCACATGACCTCTTTTCCTAACTTTTTACACTCCCCTATCCTATTCCTGTTACCTTTGGTTTTGAGATCCCTCTCAGGAATGGATGAGGGCAAGGGAAAATACCTCCCATTTAGCCCAGCCCAAGTCCCCGCAGCAAGACATTCCCTGCCCCCCAGCTCCATCTCCCTCAACCCCAAAGGACTCAGCAGTAGCCATTCTCTAAAGGAGCTGGGGGAGTGGATCCTTGGGGAAGGGAGGGTGGTTCTTTCAGAACTCAATCTTGCAGGCGGGGAAGGACTCATCCTGCATGACCACAGTGCTACTGCTAGCCAGGACCAGGACGTTCAGTTGCTGCTGCTGCTCATGAGTCTGCTGGTACCACTCACGCGTCACCTCTGTATCATGAGTGGGGATCAGAGTCACCTAGGAGGGAGACAAGACAGGCCTAATATGAGAACATGAAGCAAGTTAAGTGAGGGGAAGAGGGACCTGATGGTCTCAGAAGCAGCCTTGCTGCCCACAGTAGAGGTCCTTTACTTTTATGACTAAGGACTATGCTTCATTATCGCCTCTCAGAGAGCTTTGACTGGAATATTTCCTTGACATCTCTTGCTACTCACCTGTAGATTCTCCCCCCACTGGGCCTTGCCCTCCAGCAGTGCATCCAGCACAGCCCGGCTCGGCTCGCCATTGGCAGGGTCATTCCCACTGACCACGTAGTACGACGCACGCACTCGGCGGAAGAAGTCCAGGTCAGCAGTCTTGCCACTGCAATGATTTGGGATATAGGCGAGATCCACATATACAGGGGGGCCAGAGCCACCCTTGGAACCCAAGGCCACTGTAGAGAAAAGCCAGAATGCATTGTAGAGGAAAAGTAGAACACTTTTGGCAACCTGCCCCCCATCTCCTATTGCTAGAGTCTTTGACCAGCCCACACCCAACCCTGGCCCACAATCTCCTCCACTTTCCATGATGTACTTACTCGGTCCTGCCTTGAGGCCGTTGACCAGGCCTTTGGACATGGGGCTGTGTCCATCCTTTTCCTCTGCTGAGGTGACCTGGCTTGGAGTGCTGCGTGGTCGGGGTGGGGCCCGGGATGCTCGATCTACAGGCCCTTTACCTGGGGTGGGTGACCGTTTTCCCCGAAGATCCAGACGCCGTGCAGGGGATGCAGGCTTGGCCCGGCCTGGGGCCCTGCGCCCTACCCGCCCCTGTGCCTTCTCCTTTTCTCGCAGCCGTTCTACCCTCCCAGACTCTGAGCTGAGCCCCTCAGGGTCGGCCATGCACACATCAGGGCGCGGAGGAGATGGGCGGGGGTCTGGCTGGGGGATAGGAGGCGGATCATGGCCAGGTCTAGGATGGTGAGTTCCACTGACCCCCCCAGCTTTGTCCACAGGCAAGAAGTCCCCATCTTCATCTGAGTCAAGGGCTGCCTCCGCTGTGATGGATGGACACTCCTCAGTTTCTGGTGGGACATCGGAATCAGACTGTGAGGAGCCTGAGTCACTAGCTGAAGTGGGAGGTGTCTCATCAGCCACAGGGCATGGGCCCCCCGAGGCCCCTGGGCCCCCTGCCCGGCGCCGCCCCCCTCTTCCTTGCAGCCGAGACTCTTCCACTGAAAGGTCGCTGTCATCTGTGGATGGGGGAAGAGGTGGGTTCAGGAAGGACGGGGAAAGCTCCCCATGGTGGGGCCGGGGCTCGGCAGCACATCCCTGAGGCCCAGGCTCAACCTCATGAGGGACACTGTGGGGTGGGCCAGTGGAGCCCTCTCCAGGACACACAGGCTGCTGGGGGGAGAAGAGCATGTCAGGCCGGGAGCTCCTCTCAGCTCCCTCAGGCCAGGCCCCTCGCTCCCAAGCAGGACAGGCTTGAGCCTCTTCCTTCTCCGTCTTGGCTATGGCAGGGCCTGGGGCACTGGGGCTGGTTTCAGTGGGGCCATTGGCTGCACGATCCCCAGAGGGGTCCTGGAAAGGGCTTGGCTTCTTGGTGGCTTCCCCTGAGCACTCCAGGCGGCAGGGCAGAGTACCATCATCCATGCCCCCAGGCAGGCTTGGAGCCAGAGCTGGGGCTGAGTCCAGAGAAGCTGGGGGTGCTGGGGTCAGAGAAGTGAGGTCCCAGAGGCTGTGGGCAGCTGGTTCCATTCCTGGGTCCAGCTCTCCGGACCCCGGTTCTGCAGCTCCCAGGCCAGGAGGGAAGCGCTCAGCCACACTTGAAATCACAGGTGTGGTAGCCTCGGAGGAGGAGCCTTCAGACAGGGCTGGTGAGGCAGGTCGGGGCAGACTGGAGAGGAGAGGGGCCCCAGGAGAGCTGGGTGATGGGAGCTGGGGCAGTGAGGAGTCCAGGCTCGGGGCCTTGGTCACTTCCAGATACTCATCATGCCGGGCTCTGGCCGGAGGTCCTGGAGCCAGAGCCAGAGCTCGGTCCCCAGAGAAGGCAAGGGAGCCACAGGGTGCTGAGCGGGGTTCAGCTGGAGAGGGCAGCTGAGGGGGAGCAGGCTGCAGTGAGGAGAAGCCAAAGGCTGAAGCAGGGAAGTCCAGGCTGGGTCGGGCAGGACCCAGGTGTGAGTCCAAGGAATGGCTGGTATGTGCCTCCTCAGTTTCAGGCCACAATGTAGGGAGGGCTGCAGGGACAGGGTGAGGGGGACTTGGGGACTCAGCCTCTTTCTCTGGCTGTTCTCGAGCCCCTTTCTCCAGCTCTGAGTCACTAGTGCTATCATCCCAGTGGCCTCGGACTGATTCTTTGGGGGATGGGCTCCTCCTGTCTGGGCTGTAGCTCAGAATGTTACCATTAAGAGGGGGGCTTGGGCCTTTGCTCGAAGGGATAGGAGCACGAGGGGGCACTGCAGGTGGGGTAAGGCTGGGCTCCACACTTGACCCTAGCTCCAGCTCCTGCCTGGGGGGTACAGTGGGTCCTGCCAGGGCTGCATAGCTAAAAGTTGGAGTATCTGATTGGAGGCTCTTGGGTGAGACAGGAGAGGAAAGCTCCTTCTCCGCAGATGTGTTTCGGTCAGCAGCCTCCTCCTTGGTTGAGAGGCGTGGGGGCCAGTCCCCAGCGGCGCCAAGTGGAGGCTCCCTGGTGTGGCATGCAGGGCCCAGCCCCGTAAGCATCATCTGCTCATAGATGTCTGCATACTGAAAGCTTCTCTCATCCGGATAGGGCGTGGGCTCTCTCTGCTCTGGCTCAGCCTGCTCTGTATCTCTCATGGCCTGGCTGTCGCTGGCCTCTGGGAGGTGGGAGCTGCGAGGGATGCTGTCAGGAGCCCCACCTTCTCCTTCCCTCTCCCCTTCAGCCTTGCGATAATCCTTCCCCAGTGGGGAGTAAGGTCCACCTTCCAACTCTGCTGCCCCCTCCTGTACTGCAGCTACCACACTGTCATACTCGGCTGTGCCCCAGGAGAAGGGCGCAGGAGTATGTGGCTCTGGAGCAGGTGTGGGGGGTGCTGGAGCTGGGGAGCTGGGGGCAGGGGGCAGGGGTCTGTCCTTAGGCACCCATGGTGGAATTTCAGCCAGCCACGAGGGAGTGGTGGGTTCCTTCCTCATTGGTGGCAAGGGCTTAGTTTCCGGGATAGGGCTTTCTTGTCCTGGGGCCGGAGGTACCCTCTGTCCAACCATCTCAGGTGGGGAGGCTGGAGGAGAGATGATCTCAAAGGGAGATTGGGTCAGCTTGTCCTCTTCCTCTGGTGGCAGCCCAACTGGTGACTCAGCAAGCCAGCGCTCCACTTCCAGACCCTTCTGTGGTGGAGGCTCCTGGAAATCCTTGAAGTCTGAGGCCCAGGGGATCCGGGGCGTGTGCTGCAGAGGAGGCACTTTGTGTTCTTCTGGCCCCTCATCCAGGAAAGTGCTCTCTCGTTCCTCAGCGTACCGGGGGCGCCCCCCCTGGCCATCCAGCTCATGAGGGAACCAGACCTTCCTCTCACAGCTCGGCTCTCTCCAGTATGCTTCCCGTTCCAGGGCCATGTCTTCTCTATTGTTCCTCCAATACTTGACCTCCTGTTCAGGTGAGGCATCCTGCCATGCAGGGACAGGTGCTTTCTGTTCTCCAGTTGGCTTCCCTCTGGTTGGAGATGTTTCTCGCCACTCCTGGACCACATCCCGCTCCTTCCAGTACTTGTCTTCCAGCTCTTGGGCTTTGTCCTCCTGCACTGGGCTCTTTTTCAGTCCCAGAGCTGTAGTCTTCTCTAGCAGATCTTTTTCTGTCTGTTCCACAGCCTTGAGCTTTTCTGGAGATTTTCCCTCTAGGATTGTCTCCTTTAGTTTCATGGTTTTCTCCTCCTGCACAAAGCTCTCCAGCCCTTGAGGTTTGTCTTTTTCTTCCAGAGCCTTGTCTTTCTGTTTATCAGCCTTACTGTCTTGTTCCAGGGTTTCGTATTTTTTTCCTAAGGCCCAATATTTTTGTTCTAAGGCCTGATATTTCTTTTCTAAGGCCTCAGCTTTCTTCTCCTGGGTCTTGTCTTTCTCTTCAGGGGTTTCGTCTGTCTCTTCAAGAGCCATGCCCTTCAGTTCAGGGACCCTGTCCTCTGGGACCTTGTCTTTATGTTCGAAGTCTTGCACTTTTTGTTCTAAAGCTTTGTCTTTCTCTTCTGAGATCTTATCCTTCTGTTCCAAAAGTTTGTCTTTTTGTTCTAAATCTCTGTGTTTTTGTTCTTTGTCTTTTGATTCAAGGACCTGGTCCTTCTGTTTCAGGGCTATGTCCTTTGGTTCTAAGTCCTTGTCTTTCTCTTCTGGGATCTTGTCTCTCTGTTCCAGGACCTTGTCTTTTTGTTCTAAGTCACTATGTTTTTCTTCTTTGTCTTTTGATTCCAGGGTCTTGTCCTTCTGTTCCAGGGCTGTGACCTTGTCATTCTCTTCTGGGATTTTGTCCTTCTGTTTCGGGACCTTGTCTTGTTCTAAGTCTTTGTCTTTTGGTACCAGAGTCTTGTCCTTCTGCTCTAGGTCTGTAACCTTTTGTTCTATAGCCTTATCCTGCTGTCTCTCAGCCTTACTCTTTTCTTCTAGAGTTTCATCTTTCTGAGACATGGATGTATCCTTCTGCTCTACAATGATATCCTTCTGCTTTATAATACCCATCTGCAGCGGAGTCTTGTCCATCTGCTGTGAGACTTCATCCTCTGCCTCAGGTTCTGGTTCCTTGTCCTTCTGCTCTGGGGTTCTGTCTTTCAACCCAGGAACTCTACCTTCCCACTCTATGGCAAGGTCTTCCATGGCAGGGCTTGGCAAAGACTCAGGACTTTTGGTGAGAGAGCTATCGGATGTCAGAATGTGTGTACCAGGGCTTGTGATTACCCCTGGTGAGTGCTTCCCATTTCCTGACAGTGTAGAGTGAGAGAAGAAGCTGGTAGGTAATTTCCTCTCGGGGCTCTCATCTGTGATATCTGCCTGTGCAGAATACCCGGTGGTCCCATCTGTGGGAGGCGACACTGTGGCTTCATGGGGTTCTAGAAGAGACACAGGAGCTAGGTGGTGAGAGGTGTCCCCAGCCTGCATTGGAGGCCCCTTTTCTTCTTTCCCAAAGCTTAGTTCTCCAAACTGGAGGGTGCCAAGGCTTTCTGGAGAGAGCTGCTTCGAAGAGATATCCAAAGAGGTTTCCTTGCTAGGACTCTCCTCTGAGAGAGAAAGTGACTGCGTGTCTTCCGGAGACACCTCTGGCCAAAGGTCTTTGTGTAAGTGCTTTTCTGTCAGGCCACAGGGAGACCTGGGAGCAGGCTCTTGTTTGGCAGTATCTGGGGAGACCACACTGAGGACAGAGAGGGACTCTGCATCTTCAGGGGAGAGGCTTCGGTCAGGAAATTGGAGTACCCCATCTTTCTGAGGTTCACCAGGTTCTTGGAGTGATGCCCTCAATCCTGTGGGCAGGGCTTCTGCTCCTGAAATTGAGCCTGGGAGCCCAATTCCTGCCTCCATAGTCTCTCCTGCCTCCATTGTTTCAAAGACTATAGCTTTGTCCTGTTCTGGCAACAGTTGAATGGTGCAGCCTTTATGTACCCCAGTGATGCTGACAGGTGCTTCCTGAGCCTGCGGGCTCCTGGGAGGAGGTGCCTTCCCTTGCTTCTCTAGTGTGCCCTCTTCAGGCCCCAGCTTGACTATCCCCTTTGCAGTCTCTTCCTTGCCCACACCTGGTGTATGCTTAGTGTCTCCCCATGAATCTTCTTCTTGAAAGTCTTGGGGCTCAGACTTTTCTTCCACTGGGGACTGATGAAAGGGGGTGTGGGTGGCGCTGGGTGGGCCTGATGGCGGAGGAGAAGCCATTTTCACTGTGCTGTCGTCTGGGCTGAGGCACCTCTCCTCCACTTCTCCAAGGGCTGTTTCCCCTGGATGTAGGGCATGCCCATGGGCACCAAACATTGCAGTTCCATATTGACTGTGAGGTTTCTCAGATATCTCTACATTTGCCCGCTCCTTCTCTTCCTCTTCCATGGCTCTCTCCCCAGCCAAGCCTCTCCCTACAATCTCTCCTCTCCTCTCTGACTCCCCAGTCACAGAGAAGTCCTCACAGGGTGGTGATTTGAAGCCCTTGTCTTCTTCCAGTGAGGAAGTGGGTGAGATGGTACCAGCTGATGGCACATAGTCCAAGCCCTGAGTGGCTTCAGTACGGGAAGAGGGAATGCTTGTGACTGTGTCAAGCAGCAAGGAGCTCTTGCCTGTCTCCTCTGTCTGGGGAGCTGTGAGTGAAGCCACGGACTGGTCTTCAGCCACTGATGTGGCAAAGGAAGAAAGCTTGTCACACTCAGTGATTGATGTGGCTGAGGACACATGTTCCTCTTCAGCCAAAGGAGCGGCTACCATATTGGGGGGGTAGGTGAGTTCAGTTTCTGGTGCTCCATAGCCTTTACTTGAGGTGGCAGGAGCAGCACTATCAGCAGGCTGGCTGGCTTCAAAGGGGCCAGGACCTTCAGGCCCCGGGAGGTCATACGTACTCGTAGGGAATCTGGGTGGAGCTGGGCGTTCCTCTGGCTCATCATGGATCTCCTCATCTGAGATGGTCTGCTCAGTCTCTGAGTAGCCAGGGATTGTCTCATCCTGGATGTAAGAAACATGCTCAGTGGCTCCTGCAGGGGTGGCCAGGCTGCTTAGGAATGATGAAGTCTCTTTCTCAGGGGCCTTTCCCTGAAGTCCCAGTTCCCGGCCCCCAAGAGCCTCTCTGCCCTTTGGAATTACCTTCAAGGCTTCCTGCATATGTTTTTGGTAAAAACCCTCAGCCTTTGTCTCCTCTTCTTCCTCCTCATCTGAAGGCTGTGCCTCCTCCATTTCTTCTAACTCAGCCTTTTCTATCACATCCTCCTTTACTTCAGGTTCACTTTCCTCTCTGGCTTCTGCTCTATCTGCAAGTCTCTCTGTTTCCCTCAGCTTCTTTTCCTCCCAGGTATCTTTCTCTTCCTCTGTTTCAGCCCCAGAGTCTGGGCCTCTGTCCTTGCTGCCTTGTTCCTTGGGGATGTCTGGGACAACTTCTTTCTCCTTTGTCACAAGCTCTTCTTGTTCCAGTCCTGAAATGGAGGGCTGTGTTCCCTGGATAGCTATGCTTGGGGGTCCCTCCTCTTTATTTTCTGGAGGGAGCAGTTTCTCTCCTGGTTCTATGCCCCTTTGTTCAGCCAGCAAACCCCTCTCCTCGAGCTTCATCTCTTCAAAGTCCTGTGTGAGGTCCTCTGGTGAGGACAGTGCCAGCTCCCTGTGGCCACTGACTGACGGAAGTGGTACAGCCCCCTTCTGAGACAGCTCCTTCTCCCCACGGGCAGCTCGGTTCTTGTCCACCTTGATTCTTCCAGGGGCCTTGGCTTTGTAGAGGGTCTTCCGTACCTCAGGGGTAAAGGGCTTCAGGTCTGGTTTGGAAATTTTCTTGACTTCGAGTTTGGTATCTTTCCTCTTCTCCTCCTTCTTGGCATCCTTCTTCTCCTCCTTCCTTCCTTCATCCTTTTTGAGCTCCTTCCTCTCCTTCTTGATCTCTCTCTTCTCTTTGTCTTTTTTCTCTTCCAGCTTTGATATCTTTTCCTTAAGGTGCTTCTTTCCCACCTTGTCTTTGATCAGCTTTCGCTTCTCTGCCTTCAGTGCCTCACTCGACTCTGTCCTCACCCTCTCAGGCTTGGCAGGCTTCTCTGGGGGCTTCTCAGATGGGTCTTTTGCCTTCTTCTCTGTCTTGGATAGCTCCTTGGCCAGCTCTGAGCGGGCCTCTTTGGCTCCCTCTTCCGCCACTTCCTCGCGTTTGGCCAGTTTGCTCACTGCCGTCTTGGTAGCAGCTTTGAGGCTCTCTTTGCTGTCAGTGCGCTGTTTGATTTTGCTGGGTTTCAGGTTGGCAGGCACAGCTCCAGCAGCCAGGTCCTTCTGTGTGGCTACAGGGTACCGCAGGAAGTCCAAGTGCCGAAGCTTTTCCAGGCCCTCTAAGATTTTGTTCTGCGGAGCATTTCCTGGAAAAAGCACACGCACAATCTTCTCAGTAGGGTTGGCTGGTAGCCAGACCACCAGAGCAGTGATAGAGGTCAGGTAGGGCACTGAGATCTCAGCCTCTTTCCCATTGGCCAGAACAATGCCCGTCTTGGCTTTACTGTTGCCTGCCCACTTTTGCATGAGGAACTGCATCTCCTTGCTGTCCTTGACGGGGTTGAGGACATACATGTCCAGCCGGCCTACACCCATTTTGTGGAAAAGGGTCAGGGGCTCAATGGTGTTGCTGACCACACGGTACAGAGGCTCTGCCTGGATGCCCAGGCGGTTTAGATGCTGAAGAGTGAGGCAGGCCTCCTCAATGCTGCGCTTGGCCTTCCGGGAGGCATCAGGCAGCCGCAGCTTATCAGGAACGTTGAAGAAGACGACTCCAAGCTCAGGGGAGATGAGGTTCTTCACCCAGTCGCTGTAGCTGCTGGAGCCCTGGGACTGCTCCTCCTCCAACTCTGCCACTTTGCGTTGCAGGAGTCCATTGATGCCTGGCAAGTTGTCTGCCCCAATGTGTGTGAGCAGCACCGAGTCGATGCGGTCCAGGTGCCGTACCAGCTTCCAGAAGCAGGACTTGCGATCAGAACCACCATCTACCAGGATGTTAAAACCATTGACAGCAAAAAGGGCAGAGTCCCCACGGCCACCTGGGAAGATGTAGCAGCAAGGCTTGGAGAGCTTGAGGAAGCCCCCTGAGGTGGGGGGCTCGAGCAGGTCAAAGGGGGATGGCACATCCACAGTCTCAGAAACATACTCGGAGAACTCAGCCACACCATCCATGGTGGGTAGCACAGGCTCAGGGTTTAGCCGGAGATGCAGGGTCTCTTGGGAACTGGATAATCCTAGGTGGCTCCAATCACCCTCCCCTAAGCAGGACACAGTGAGGAAGGCCTGGATCCCAGGGTCTCTATTGCTGAGCAATTGGGCAATCTGGAGGAATGGGAGATAGAAGCTAATCAGGTCATTGAAGCTGTCTCAGATTCAGTCCCCTGATCTTCATCTTTCTCCAAGGTGAACTCCTACCTGTTAGGGCTCTCGACAGTCAAGCAATATGAGACTCTCTTGTCCTTGGATTCCTCCCCACAGTCCTGCCCCTTATTCCTCTTCTTTCCAGACACTCAGACATGGAACTTACCTCTGGGTTGTGAAGGATCTGGGCGAAATTTTGGTAGGAATAGGTACCACTCTGTAGGATGAGGTCTCCCCCAGGCTCTAAGCTTTGCCCACTCAAGATCAGTAGTTTGTGAGCTGATGGGCTGCTAAGGAGATGATGAACCTGGAACGGAGGGAGGAGAGAGGTCACAGATGTGGGAAACCAAGAGAGAGGTACCCAACATTCCTGCCCCGTCCAGTACTTCAAGGACATGCTCCCTGTTGGTGTCCCCCCACACTTCCAGAGTAGGGCTGGAGAGTATAATTCCACTCATATGATAGACAGAGGATTCTTGGCCTTAAAGTGGTAGCACTGGCAAGAGTGGGTTACATCACTTGTAGCAGGCCCCTTGGTGAGGCATGGGCCGTGACCTTACCTCGGCACTGATGCTGTCAACATTGGGGTTTACCAGGATGATGGTCTCTAGGATCTCACTCTGGTGGCAGAGGGTCCTCTGGCCTGAGAGCAGGAGAGGAAAGAATGCAGGATCAGAAGATGAGGCTTATGGAAAGAGAAGCATAATTATCCTGAGACCTTCACCTTAGATACTGCTGATTAAGGTCTAGGTATGGGCTCTTCTACCCTTTCTTTTTCAGCGTTTCCATCAAGCTTTCTCACAATGGCTGGCTTCTCCCTCCCTTCATTTGCCACACCCTCTGCTGCCCTTGCCCCCACCCCTCGGCCTGGAATGCCTGCCTCAGACTGCCCGGTTGACAAGAAGCTTTTGTCCCTCTGGAGCACTAAGCTCCTGGTGCTGCCTGGGGATGGGGGCTCAGCTGGAGTGAGGCTCTCTGGAGGATGATCCTTACTAGCTTCTCCCCACTAGCTTGTCTTTGCCCTGGGCTTTTGTGCCAGCAGAACGTCTAGAAAAAGGACATGAGAGATTCCGCGGTGTGTATATAGACCCTCATCCTCCTTTCAGCCTCCCATCAGAAGCGGAACATCCAGAACTCCTGTTCCAGAACACTTGGAGCAACCTGAGCTATCACGGCCCTTGGGGTTTTACAAATCAAAGAGCAGATACAGGACTCTAACTTCTGGTGCAGTTCCCTGGCTCCTGGCCCCAAGCCTGCACTCATACAAATGCATACAGTCATACTGCTCCTACCTCGCCACCACGTCCCCAGGCTCCATCCCACAACCCATTCTTTGCAGACAGTTTCTCTCCCATCCTTGCCCCTCTTCTATGGGCCTTCTTTCTACCATGGAGATGGGGAGTGAGGGGTTCACAAATAAAAAACACATGAATAAGCCGGGCATGGTGGCGCACGCTTGTAATCCCAGCATTTGGGAGGCTGAGACCGGAGGATCCGGGTTCGCGGCCAGCCTCAGCTACCTAGTGAGGCACTCCGCAACTTAGTGAGATTCGGTTTCAAAATAAAGAATAAAAAATAGGGCTGGGGGTGCACCTCGGAGGTAGAATGCCCCTGAGTTCAAACCCTAGTGCCACACACACAAAAAACAAAAAAACAAAAAAAACACATGAATAAGAAAAGAGAGATTCAGGGTGCTCCCCAGGCCAGGCCATGGAGAAAGAAAAGACATTCCCAAATCCCCTATCGACTGCTTTTCTTCAGACTCACATGAAACACCAGGCAATGCACAAAAAGAATGGCAGGTCAGACTGATGCTGAAGAAGGATGCTACTATCCCAGCTTCCGCCCGTCCTCCTCCACCCCTTTCCCAATTCCAGTCACAGCAGAGTTAACCTTACAAGCAGAGAATTCAACAGATGGCGTGGGGAGTGGGCTGTCTGCAGTATACTGATGGGAGAGCACATAATCAGTTCCCTAGACTCTCTTCTGTGACCCAACTCTCTCTTCTTTCTGGGGCTCAGACAGGAGGAGCCTGGGGCCGGAGCCTTTGTTAAGAGGAAGAGCAATGATGCCAGGATGAAGCAAATCTGGTGGCAAAGGGCTGCAAACACAGCTACAGGGGAAATGAACTATGGTGTCAGAAGACCAAATCTCACACAAGGTGTGTTGGGCCCAAGAGGAGTTCAAGTTTCTCTTTTATGAACTTGAGAACTGAGGAAGCTTTTGAGGTCAGTTCAGAGGATGGGAGCCACCTCAGAAACAGGCAGGGGCTGGGTTTGGGCAGGTAGGGATATCAAGGCCCAGTAAGCTGCCAGCCTTAAGTAGTTCAGATTTAACAGAGTAAAAAAGCTCCCCCACACAAACAAGGTCACATTTTTTAGTTAGGTGAAGTCAAAGGAGAAATATCTATGGTACGAACTGATTTGCTTTCTATCTACCACCCTTTCCCTCGCAGCTCCACAATCCCGGTTTTATAACCACAAGAACTTCTCCGATTCCTTGTCCTGACACGAGACCCTATCCCTAATCCTAATCCTGAGGAGTGGCTCTGAACTCTATGGTTTATATCCTGCACCCCTCTTTTTCAGGCCTGGGGGAAGCCCTAGTTCCCTCTTCTACTCCCCAGTGCTCCCACTAGAGGGAACGGATTGTTTTTTCCTCTTCCTTTGGACAGGACTCTCTGGAGGCAGAGGCAGTTCACTTGGCTGGTGCTGGGGTGCAGGGTGGGCTGCGGTGCGGAGGCTGAGCAGGCAGGAGGGCAGGTGTCTCTGCAGTGAGGCAGAAGGGGAGGGGGGCAGCTCGGGCAGCTGCAGTTTGCCGCAGTGTGTGAGTGTGTGTGAGTGTGCGCACTGAGCTCAGCCTCCAGCTCCGCCCCCACCCCCACCCCAGCATGACAAGTCATTTTCTTGGCTGCTTCTGCATGGGGTGTGGGGATGGGGGGACGCAGCGAGGGAGAAGAAACTGGCTCCTCTGTTCAAGAGCCCCCATCTTGGGAAGAAAAGCAGAGGATGGGTGGGGGTGGGGCTGACAGGGACCCTGAGGGGTTGACAGGATGGGGGAATGCAGGGCAGCTGCTGGGGAGGGAATGCTCTGCAGCTCTGGAGTGGCCTCAGAGGGGCCCCCAAGGGGGGCTTAGAACCCTAGTCTCAAACTGGACACAGGGGACAAAGTAGGGAGAGCCCATTGCGAACCGGTTCATCTGTGAGGAGGCGCATGCCACGTATCAATGCCCCTTTCCTCCCTTCCTTTCCACCGTGTTCCCCACCTTTCCTTACTTGGCAAAAACTCGCTGCCCACTCACCCAGCATAGGAGCAGCTGAGCGATCCAGCAGCTGACACCCAGGGACCCTCCCATCAGGCGCATTCCCAGAACTTCCCCCCTTTTCTCACATTTTTCTGCCTCTCACCAAAGACTCAGCCCCCAAACTCCTCCAGCACCCCACTGCCAGGCAGAGCTGGTGGCACTACCCTCTACTGCTGCCCCTTGGCTGAGGTCTCTCATCCCCACCCAGCAGGCGAGGCGGACTGCCACGGCCTCTGTTGGCCTCCACCTGGCTCTGGGTCCAGGCTGACTCCAGGCAGTAATATTCCTCTTCTCCCCGCTGGGTAGTTGCTGATGCACTGGATTCCAGGTGTCAGCTCCCCTCCCGATATTTCCATCCCACCTCCCTATCACAGCATCCTACCCTCTGCCAGGCCAAGCCCTTCGGTTCTTACCCTGGGGTGTGGGAGGGAGCCCTCATGGAGGCAGCAGCTCCGGCCTCAGCCGGCAGCTTCAGGAAAGAGTCTGCGGCACTTGGGGTGGGAGTGGGGGGGGGCGTTTGATGGGGAGGGCGGTGCCAGGGCGGGGAAGAGGGGCTGGTCTGTGACGAGGCACTGGAGACTTAACTGTTTCTTTGCCTTCACAATGTCAGTGCTTCATCTTGGCTCTGGGGGGCTAAGAAGTTGTCTAGCAGCTCAAAGAGCCAGGCTGATCTACTGTGACCCACAGTATTCATCTCCCTCAACCCTGCTTAGTTAAGAAATACTCTTTTAGCATCAGCCAAAAGACCAAAGGCACAAGCTAGGGCACGGAACTGAGATATAGAAGGCATGGGACACATGAGCCCTCCCCCCTCTCTTAGACCATCTGCTGCCTCTCCCCTTAGATGGACCCAGGGAGTGACCTTCAGTCCCTATAGAAGCAGGAGACAAAGACACTAGGGGCCCCGAAAGTGAGGAGTAGTGGTGGGGGATGGGAGGTGCTCTGAGCTGAACCTTCTTCAGAACCAAGACTAGAGAAAACAAGCGAGGGCAGAAATGAGCCTCATTTTAGAATTGGAGGGTAGTTTGAAATTCTGGAGTGGCTATGGTCCCTAGCCCACTGAGATGGGGCACAGGGACCCGGGGAACTGCGTGCAGGTCTGTGCCAATACAGAACAGCACAGCAACCACACAGGAACTGATCTTGGGATTCTTGAGTCATTGGGTGTAAGGAAGCAGTTTCTGAAGACCATGGAGCTTTCTGTTTTCTGTGAAAGAGTTAACAAGGACCATGGGGATCACCAGGACCCCAGGCTCAAGCAAGGTTTTCTTACTCTAGGCCAATTACTAAATGTAATATAAAGTACTCTAGTACTCTTTTTGTTTAAGAAATCTTTTTTTCTTTTTTTTTTCTTTTTTTGCCATACTGGGGATTGAACTCAGGGGCATTCTACCTCCGAGCTACACCCCCAGCCCTATTTTTTATTCTTTATTTTGAAACAGGGTCTCACTAAGTTGCGGAGGGCCTCACTAAGTAGCTGAGGCTGGCCGTGAACCCGGATCCTCCTGTCTCAGCCTCCCAAGTACTGGAATTACAAACGTGCGTGCCACCACACCCGGTTTGTTTAAGAAATCTTAAAATGACTTTGTAGGTTGGTTGAGTACCTGTTCTCTCCCTGTCTCCACATCTTTCTATGTCTCTTTGATGTCTCCATCTTACATTACCTTGATCCTTCTAATGCTGACCCTGTGTCCCTTAGTCTCTACCTCTGTCTCAGATTTAGTGAAGTGTTCCAGGACTCAAAGAAAGGATCTGGAGAGCACTGGCTCTCCTGTCCAGGGGATGATGGTCAGGCTCTCATACTCTGCCCTCTTTCCATTAACCCTCCACAGTTCTAGCCAGCTCCTAAGACCTTGGCACTGTGACTTCCATCCACTCACAACCCAGCACCAACCCCACCCTTGCCCCAGGCTGCCAAGAGCTGCTTTTGAAGGTCAGAAAAGCCAAAATAGTCTCTGCTTTCAGTATCCTCCAACCCCCCCCCCCTTTAACTGCAGCCAGAGGAGAGGAGGAGCTGAGTCACCAGTACTCTTGGGAGGTGGGGGGGCAGAGGGGGAGGAATCCTTGCTTAAATCCGGGGATGCAAAGCAGCAACATAGCAACAGCCCCATTTGGAAAGAAGAGGCCATCTGCAGAGATACACAATGCAAACCAGGCTGAGTTCCAAGCATCACGAAAAGGAAATACATCCGTTCTGCAACTTCATAGTTGCAGAAGTCCATGATTCTTATATCCTCCCACCTCGAGCCATCTATCTCCTCTGCTTTCTAAGGCTCTCTGGAGTGTTGAGAGGGAAACTCAAGGAGACATTTGACAAACTAACATTTTCCAGCCCAGTGCAGAAGAGCCCACCCTTTTTCCCAGCTGCCACCCCCAATGGCCACACCCTGGGCATGGTTCAGACTCATAGAGTTTTCCTTCAGCCTTCACCCTCAGAACAGTCATCCACAACAACCGACCCTCAACCTGCTGTGTCCCTAGGCTCTGCTGCAATGAAATGGTGAGATGACGAAGAAGAGAGAGAGGCTTCAGCTCAGACACAAAGTGAGATCAGAGGCTCTGGATTTGAGACCTGACTCCACCATTTTACTAATCATGCTGCTAAACAAGCCACTTAAGTTCTCTCAGAGCTTGCTTCCTCAACTACAAAATGATTATAGTATTAGTACTATCCTCCAATGATCCTGTGAGGATTGACTGGCATAAAAAATGAAAAAGTGCTTTTTTAGTCTTAGAATCTTAAACCTGTAATGTACAAATGCCACTGGAAGCCTGCCCCCCCCCCCCCCCCGTTTTGTGGAAGATTTCTAAAAGGTCATCTAGAGCCGGGTGTGGTGGTACACAAAGGCAATCCCAGTACTTGGGAGGCTGAGACAGGAGGATTGCAGGCTTGAAGCCAGCCTCAGCAACTTAGTGAGGCCCTGTTTTCAAATAAAAGGATAAAATAGGGCTGGGGGTATAACTGGAGGTAGAAGACTCCTGAGTTCTATTCCCAGTAATAAATAAATTAATTAATTAATTAATTAATTAAAGGTCACCTAGGTGATAAGAAAGAGCCTAAATCATAATCTCGGACCAGACTAACCCTGGGCTACCCCAAGCTCCCTGGTAAACCCAGAACTGGAGATGCCTGCAGAATGAGACTTGAGGTTCTATTTATATTCCTGCTTTCCCATTTCTGACAGTAACATAGACCCCTCAGTTCCAGAGGCCAATGAGCTGTCATTTTAATTTGGGATGGTTTTCATGCTGGCAGAAGTAACAGATCTACCCTTTTCTGAGCACATCAATGATAAGGAAATGTTAGACAGAAGGTCTCGAATGATCCTTGCCTATGTTTTTTTAGAGACTTAGAATATCAATCCTCCCTTTTCTCTGGGTGCTAAATAGTAGAAATATCTGAGTTTTACTAAAATTCAACCCCTCACATCCATCCACAGTGCTGTGGATTGAACCCAGGGCATTGTGCATGCTAAACAAGCACTCTACCACTAAGCTATAACCCCTGCTCCCAAACTATTTCCGTTGTCCTAATTGTTTCTAGATTTTTGTTAAAATGCTCAAAAGCAAGCCCGGCATTACAGTGCAAATTTGTAATCCCAGTACTTGGGAAGCTGAGACAGGAGGATCTCAGGTTTATGGCCAGCCTCAGCAATTTAGTGAGACCCTCAACAACTGTTTCAATAAAAAATAAAATAGGGCTAGGGGTGTAGCTCAGAGGTAGAATACCACTGAGTTCAATCCCCAGTAACCCCCCCCCCACACACACACAAATGCTCAAATATGCAGGGTTTTCTGTTTTGCTTTGTTTTGGGGGGACAGTTACAAAGTAAAGCCTCAACTCACTGTTGGAGACTACCTGGTGCAAAAGCCACTTTTGAAAGCATTTACCAGGTTTGACCACTAGAAGGAGCTGGGCCACCAGTTCTCCATCAGAGGGTCCCTTCTTGTCTGTGTGTGGGTTAATGAATGCAGAGGGGGTGGTGCCTAAGAATAATTGCACTCTTCCTGTCATTGTAGAATATGTATATATAGTTTTGTCCCTTTTCTCATCATGTTGGCCCCAGGGTTGATGTTAGGTAATAGAGATGGTACGACAGCCTGTAGGGTAGACAGAAAGAGCCAAGTCATTAGGCACTAACAGATCTCTTCTCTCCACTCAGGCTGAAGGGAGGGGCAGTGTCTGCAGCTGCTCTGGGATGACTGTTGTTTGTGGGGACAGCTGAAAGAGGAGCCAGCAGGGGTGGGGCTGTGGCTGTCTTTAGCTATGTAGTTTTGTTTTGTTTTTTTTTTTCTCCAGGAAATTCTCCACTATTCTCCAGGGACATAGACAGGCCACCATGAATATGTTCAAACTTAAAAAAATCAACCCTGATCATGGGTGTTTGGTCCTAAGTCCCTTGAGGACACCATAGCAAAACTGTTTGGTTGAAAAGGTCTAGTAGGTGTTTGAGTAGCAGTACTCGTTTCTGAGAAGTACTTGAGAAGAACTATAGATCTCCCTTAAAACTTCCCAAGCATCCCTCTATCTTAATATGAAAAATGGCTAAGTATTTCAGTTTAAATTCTTCTATTTATTTCTTACCATTTGAGAAAACAGCTTACTCTCAAGTCTCTGTAGCCAAAAGGACAAGATTAAAGAATTCAGTGTGAAATATTATTATTATTATTAGTAGTAGTATTTTGTGTGGTACTGAGGATTGGAACCTATAGGGTTCTACCTCTGAACTATACCCTTGGCTCTTTTATTTTTAATTAAAACATTTTTTTAATCTTTTGTGGTACTGGGGGTTGAACTCAGGAGCATTTTACCTCTGAGCTACATCCCCAGTCGTCGTTATTATTATTATTATTATTATTATTATTATTATTATTATTATTATTAAACAGGGTCTCACTAAGTTACTGAGGATGGCCACCAACTTGCGATCTTCCTGTCTCAGCTTCCCAAGTACAGGGATTACAGGCAAGCGCCACCATGCTTGGCCTTATTTTTTATTTTGACACAGGGTCTCGCTAAGTCATTGCACACTGGCCTCAAACCTGTGATCCTCCTGTCTCAGCTTCCCAAATACTGAGATTACAGGAGTGTACCATTGCACCCAATTCCAATGTAAATTATTAATATCAGGATATAATTCCTAAACTTGAATTCAGTCACCGATTTCATCCTCTGTCATCTCCTTATCCAGTTTTTGTACTTATGCTTCTAGAAGCACTAAGTGGTAAAACTGTTGATTTCCAGTCTTGAGGGGCAATGGAGGAAGCCATGACATGAATAATTCTAAACAGA
This sequence comes from Graphiurus murinus, assembly GCA_004027655.1. NCBI lineage: Eukaryota > Metazoa > Chordata > Mammalia > Rodentia > Gliridae > Graphiurus > Graphiurus murinus. The sequence goes on along the minus strand of PVLC010006177.1, from coordinate 24,361 downwards.
AGGTAATCTTGAAAGAGTGAGTGGCTAGCCAGGCATGGTGGCACACATACCTGTAATCCTAGTACTTGAGAGGCTGAGTCAGGAGGATCACAGGTTTGAGGCCAGCATGTGGTAATTTAGTGAGGTCATCTGTTTCAAAATAAAAAATAACGCTTATAATCCCAGTACTTGGGAGGCTGAGACAGGAGGATCCGGGTTCATGGCCAGCCTCAGTTACTTAGTGAGGCCCTCCACAACTTAGTGAGAACCTGTTTCAAAATAAAGAATATAAAATAAGGCTGGGGGTGTAGCTCGGAGGTAGAATGCCCTTGGGTTCAATCCCCTGTACCACAAAATAAATAAGTAAAATATAAAAAATAAAATATGGCTGGGGGTTTAGCTCAGATGTAGAAGGTCCCTGGGTTCAATCCCTAGTACTCACTTCCACAAAATAAGGGAAATTAAAAAAAAAAAAAAAAAGAGTGACTGTTTTTATAGGAAGCCAGTCACCACAGGAAGATGTTGGTCTCATATTCTTAAAATTGCTGCACATAGCTGGGCCTGGTGGTGCACAGCTGTAATTCCAGTACTTGGGAGACTGAGGCAGGAAGATCACAGGTTTGTGGCCAGCCTCAGCAACTTAATGAGACCCTCTGCAACTTAGTGAGACCCAGTTTCAAAATAAATAGGAAGCCCGGTGTGGTGGCACACGATTAGTAATCCCAGTACTTGGAAGGCTGAGCCTGGAGGATTGGTTTGCAGCCAGCCTCAGCTACTTAGTGAGGCCCTTCACAACTTAGTGAGACTCTGTTTCAAAAAATAAAAATAAGGCTGGGGATATAGCTCAGAGGTAGAATGCCCCTGGGTTTCATCCCCAGTACCGGAATAAATAAATAAATAGGAGCCGGTTGTGTTGGCACACGCTTGTAATTCTAGCACTTGGGAGGCTGAGGCAGGAGTATCACAGGTTCATAGCCAGCCTCAGCAATTTAGTGAGGCCCTCTACAATTTAGTGAGACCCTATTTCCAAATAAAAGAATAAAATAGGGCTAGGAGTGTAGTTCAGAGGTGGAATGCCCCTGGGTTCCATCCCCAGTAAAACACACACACACACACACACACACACACACACACACACACACGTGCTGCAGATATTTCTAGGATAATGGAGCTTTAGTCAAATTAACCTTGTTTTCCCCAATTTTCCAACAGCATCTCTAGAGCAGTCAGTAATCAGGAAAATGACCAAAGATCTGGCAGTTAGGAGGAGGAATAGGAAGAAGGGAGATAGTTATCTACCTTACTGAATAACTGAGAATTAGCTGTACAAAAATTCAGTTACTTGGTGACAGCAACTGTTGAGTTGCATACATTTTTTTTTTTTTTTTTTGAGGTACTGGGGATGGAACCCAGGGGCATTTTACCTCTGAGCTACAGCCCCAGCCCTATTTTTTATTCTTTATTTTTGAAACAGGATCTCACTAAGTTGTGAAGGGCCTCACTAAGCAGTCAAGGCTGGCCTCGAACCCGGATCCTCCAGTCTCAGCCTCCCAAATGCTGGGATTACAAGCATGTGCCACCATGCCCGGCTCAACGCTATTTTTTATTCTTCATTGTGAAACAGGATCTCACAAAGTTGCAGAAGGACTCACTAAGTAGCGGAGGCTGGCCTTAAATCTGCAATCCTCCTGTCTCAGCCTCCCAAGTACTAGGATTACAAGCATGCGCCACCACGCCTGGCTAGAGTTGCATGGATTTTATATTCCAGAAAGCCGCATGGATTGGTGTGTCAGCATGTACCAATAACATGACTAGACATCTGGCACTTTTATAACAGGATGTAGAGCTTTTTGCTGTCTCCCCACAGACATCTGTCATGGAATAATGGCTCCTAAAACCTTTTTTTGGGGGGGTGGCACTGGGGATTGAACCCAGGGGCAGTCTATCTCCAAGCTGTACCCCAGTCCCCCCTTTTTTTTGGTGGTGGTACTGGGATTGAAACCAGAGGTAGTCTACCTCCAAGTTATGCCCCCAGCCCTATTTTATTTTTATTTTGAAACAGGGTCTTGCTAGGTTGATAAGAGTCTTACTACACCCTGAGGCTGTCCTCAAACCTGTGATCTTCCTGTCTCTGCTTCCCAAGTACTGGGATTACAAGCATATTCCACCATGCCTGGCTCTATTTTTTATTTTGAAACAGGGTCTCCCTTAGTTTCTGAGGCTGTCCTTGAACCTGCCATCCTCCTCTCTCAGTCTCCGAAATACTGGAATTACAGGTGTGGGCCACCAATCTTTTGGGGGCGGGGGTAACTGGGGACTGAACTCAGAGGCAGTTTACCTCTGAGCTATGCCCCCAGCCCTATTGTTTATTCTTTGTTTTTGAAAGAGGATCTCACTAAGTAACTGAGGCTGCCCCAAACCTGAGATTCTCTTGTCTCAGCCTCCCAAATACTGGGATTACAAGCATGCGCCACCATGCCCAGCTAATCCTAAAATCTTTTGTCAAAATTTTAACCCATTTCTCCCATACAACAGAATGGGAAACTACATTCTATTACCTTTGATCTCAGAGCCAAACTTCACTCACTAGCTTTATAACAGTAAATCCAAGAGACCCTCCTTCCACTCTGAATTTGGTGGTGCTTATCAGCCTTTGGTATGAGGATTTTACTCTGCTCTGGAGATCTGTTGGCCAATCCAAAGAAGGAAGCAGAAACCCTGAATGTTGGAGAGTAGGCTGTGTTAAGCAAGACTCTGGGAAGGTGAGTGAGGGCATTCTGGGATCACTGTAAAGGGAAGCAGGGAGGCGAGGGTATGCAGAAAGGGAAACACAAATTAAGAGTGGATTTTTTGCGTGGGAGATGACTGATAGTCAAGAGAAGTACCTCATTTCTTAGTACGTGTCAAAAACTGTCCATAAATAATTATCTTCTTGGAAAAATTAGGTTTCCAGGCTCCTTCTACCATTACACCACATGTCTGCAAAGTGCTATGCAGCTCAGTGACTTCCCCATCAGGAGTCTTTCCCTTCTCCCTGACCCACACCTCCACAAGGCCAGTTCTGCTAGGGAGACCAGACCTCTGCTCCTCTACCACCATCTCTCACCCAAAGATGTGAGACAAATGACACTAGTCCTAACCTTTGACCTCTGAGGAGAAGTGAGCTAGGTGCCGGGTAATGAAGAGTCTTAACTGTTGGTTCAAGTCAAAAGATGATAAGTCAATATTCCAGGAGAGAATCCCTGTGAGAGAAAAACAGAGAGAGAGAGAGAGAAAAAAAAAGTTGTAGATAAAGGCAGTGGATAGGACTGCAGGGAGCTTTTTCAAGCTTACAGAACTGGGGAGGAGACTGAGGGGATACGTACAGCTGCCCTAATCAGCCTCACTGCTGTCTCTAGAAAGATGGCTGGTACCTGTATCTATCTCCTAACCTGCATCTTTTCTTGCCTGAGTCAGAGGAGAAGGGCAGAGTGTAGGCTAAATTTGGTAATTAATGAGTTCGTAAGTAGCAATTTTCTAGTAAGGTTGCCCAGTTGTGGTAGCAGTGGCCTATTCCCAGCTATTTGGGGCTGCTTTCCCTGTCTCCACAGCTAAAAAGATTCCAAACTCTCCTTCTATGACCCCGCTCCTTGCATCCACCCCTCCCCAGCTTGCTTCCACCCGCAGGTGGTTCCGCAGCACTGCGCCACAGGCACAGGGAAGGGAAGTGAAGACTGAGGACCTGGTAGCCACGAAGGTCACCCTCTTAAGTTGGGTGCTGGCATTCAGAGATTTGACATTTGTATGCTGCGTTCAGAAAGCTCCCCGTACCGGTTCAAGGACTCTAAGGAAGAAACTGTAAGGTAGAGGCAAGGACTCTCCAGGGGATGGTGAGGACTTTCAGGTCACTGCGGGAGAGGGGTGTGCCCAGAGCGGCCCTAGGGTCTATACAGAGCTCCCCCCTCCTCAGGGATACTGCAGAACTCCACGGGAAGGGTGGGGGAGATGTTAGCAGCTCGGGAGGATACGGACACAAGGCACGGACCATGCAGGCGACAGGGATGGAGGATGCAGACGTGCGCAATGGGAGGTGAGGTGCATGCAGATGGCGAGGAAATACCGGGTGGAGGTGCTGCGAGCACTGCCGGGACAGTGGCTCACCTTGTTCAAGGTGGGCCCGCACGGCCCTCAGCTGACTCTCGGTACCAATATCTCCAATCACGATGAGCAAAGAGTGTTTCCGCAGATCCCACCGTGCTGCCGCTACCGCTGCTCCGCTCTCACACAGCGGATCCTCCGGGTTCTGAGGCGGGGATGCGGCGGGGCTTCCGAGCCCCAGCCCCGGAGTTGTCTCCATGGCAACGCCGGGAGGCCGCGCGGGCCGGCCCTCGGTCTCCATGGAAACTCTGGCGGAGTGTTAGGCTCGCTGAGTCCTCCTCGGAGAGAGTGAGCGCGGTTCTTAAAGGCCGGCGGCAGAAGCCGCTCATTGGCTGCTTCCTGTCAGGGGGCGGGGCACAGGCGTCGCAGGGGCGGGGCTGGGGCTCCGACGCTCCGGCTCTGCGGTCTTGCTGGGTCAGGGGTGGTGGCCGCCCCCTTTACCCCCCTGCAGTTGTTCAATAGCAGCAACTCCGACTTGAGCTGGGGTGGGGGCCCCGAGAGACCCAGCCCTGAGGAACGAGTTGATTGCCTCGGCGCCAGAAGAAGCTGCTAGTTGGAATGTGTCCCCATAAGTTCTGTCTGGCAATTCCGCAGCCTCTCCGAACTGAGGGGAGCCATCTTGTTCCCCTCTGTCTCTGAGTTTGTGTTGTTTGTCTGCATCTGTGTTTGTATTATCGTCTGGCGCTTCCCCCTTCCCCCCTTTCTGGGGGCACTGCCTGCCAGGGTCTTGATTTCCATCCTCGGGTTCCCTGTCCTTGCCCTAGTCCCCGGGTGTGCTCAGAAAGGCTGCGCAGTATTGGAGGGGACGGAATGACCTTCCGGCCTCGAGTCCCTGGTGAGTTATTATTCCAAAGATAGAGGTTGGCTAGTCTCCATCTCTACTGAGTGCAGGACTGAGTGTAATGAGCTCAAACTGCAGCAAGGGGGATTTGAGTAAAACCCAAGAAAAGACCTTCCCAACAACAAGTGATGTGAAACAGTGAAATGGGTAACCTTAGGAGCCTGTGGTATTCCAGAGTCTCTGGGGAATTCTCAAAACAGAAGGGATAATGTTTGAACCAAAGAAGAGGGGACAATTCCAAAACCAAAGAACCACTGACTAGAATGTCTTTATAAAAATGGTGCTGTGGTCGAGCATAGTGGCACAGCTTGTAATCCTCATCTCAGCCTCCCAAGTACTGGGAATGACAGGAGAATCTCAGGTTCAAGACCAGCCTCAGCCCTCAGCAACTAAATGAGACCCTGTTTCAAAGTAAAAAAAAAAAGGGGGGGGGAGGGCTAGGGGGGATGTGTAGCTTGGGATAGAATGCCCCTGGGTTCAATCCCCAGTAATACACACACACACATACACACACACACACACACACACACACACGCACTGTGAGTCTACCCCTTCCATTCCTCCATGTGTCTCCACTGCCTACTCAGCACTATAGTTTCCTTTACCCAGGATACTGAGTCATTGTGTACATGTGTGTGTCTGCCTGAAAGCCTATCTTTTGCCCTTGGGCTCCAGCAGCACTTGTTTTTGTGTACCCTTTACCTTGCACGTTGGGGATGGTACAGGGTAGAAAGGCACACAGTATCTGATTCCACAAGGTTGTCTGAGCCAATTCTGATTGGGCAGTGTCTATATATATTAAGTACCCCACAGCAATCCTGGTCCCTGTCATAGAAAATGTGTTATAGCAAAATAGCCAGTCCATTCTGTAACCAATTTGGACATGGCTTTGAAAATCCTTCTTGTAGCAGAGAAGGGGAAACACGAATACTGATAGAATATCAGATGGTGGGGTTGCCTCACTCCATATGACATGAGACAATGTTCTACTACCCCCTGCCCCCACCATTTGCAGATCTGAACCTGAAAACAGCATGGAGAGGTGTACAAGCCTTCTCTTCTGCAATCAGAAAGGAATGCCACGTGGAGGCAGAGTGCCAGAATGGGTTATGGGGAAAGAGAGGGACAGTTTCCATAGCAACTGTAGAGATGAGGCTTATAACTAGCATAGGGCCTCAGTATAAGGGTCAGCAGCAGTAAACCACAGGCTCTGCTTTCATCAAGTCTAACAAAGAGGATAGACAATAGATCTGAATGGTATAGGGAAGAAACACACACTGATTAGAGGATAAGAGCAGAAATTCAAGCCCATAATCTCAGATGCTGCTAGAATTGGGTTTTATTAATTACAGGTGCAAATGCAGGCTATGGTAATATTAAAATCACATATATGCACTGGCTGAATATTCAGCAGTACCTTTGCCAAAGGCAGACAATGTCACAAAAAGACTGGCTCAAGAATTTCCTAATTATCCTCCTCTTTCCTTGGTTAACAGTATCCCAGCCATTGGGTAATGATTTCATTATCACCACCATATTATCAGAAAATATTTTTATATGTCAAATTGCACATACCATTGTGCAAAGTGCTCTATGAAGAAAATTATGGTGTTAGCATCTATGCTCCAGATTTTTTTTTTTTTTTTTTTTTTTTTTTTTTTTTTTTTTTTTTTTTTTTTTGCGGTACTGGGGATGGAACTCAGAGGCATTCTACCTCCGAGCTATACCCCCAGCCCTATTTTTTATTCTTTATTTTGAAACCGAGTCTCACTAAGTTGCGGAGTGCCTCACTAGGTAGCTGAGGCTGGCCGCGAAGCCAGATCCTCCGGTCTCAGCCTCCCGAATGCTGGGATTACAAGCGTGCGCCACCACGCCCGGCTAATATGCTCCAGATTTTTACAACTACAGAAACACTGATGCACATATGTACAAGATATGAAAAGACGAGTAAGCAAGAAAATACATGGATGCAAAGTACATATATATACTTATGTATATACACACATATATATGTATATATACACACATGTATGTGTATGTATGTGTATGTGTGGTGTGGTACTGGGGATAGAACCAGAGGCATTCTACCTTCAAGCTATATCCCTGGTCTTTTTTATTTTTTATTTTTTTAAAACAGGGACTTACTAGGTGTCCAAGAGTCGCTGAGGCTGGTCTTGAACCTGCGATCCTCCTGTCTTGGCCTCCCAAGTACTAAGATTATGGATGTGTGCCTCCACACCTGGCTGCAAAGTATATTTTTATATAATAGGTGTTTAACCTATTTTGCATTTTGGAATAGTATGTTGCAGCAGAAGCCTAGTAGTTAAAGGATGTGATAAAGGCCTATCTGCCAATATGCACAAATGTGAAGTACATGGAGTTGTATGAGGTGACTGTGGAACCCACTGTAGTGTTTCATTTAAACTGTTGATCCCCTATGTTGACCACGTATGATCTTTTGGGAACTCCTCGTTCTGTATCTTCTTCCACAGTCTTGTCAATCAAGACTGGCAGATATAGTGTTAAAACCAATGCTTCTGAACTATTTATGGTGAAGGACCCTCAAATGTGTAGTTGGTCTCCTAAGGATTCACCACTGAAAGAAGTGTCTATACTAAGAGGAAAACAGGGGGCGTGGTGGAGCATGCCTGTAATCCCAGTATTTAGGAAGCTGAGATAGGAGGGTGGCAGGTTCGAGGCCAGCCTCAGCAACTCAGCGAGACTCTGTTTCAAAATAAAAAATTAAAAAAAAGAGCTGGGAGTGTAGCTCAGAGGTAGAATGCTCCTGGGTTTAGTCTCCAGTACCAAAAAAAAAAAAAAAAAAAAAAAGGAAGGCACACTAGTAAGGTATGGTGGCACACACCTGTAATCCCAGTACTTGGGAGGCTGACACAGGAGGATCACAGGTTTGAGATCAGCTTCAGCCACTTAGTGAGGTCCTCAGCAACTTAGTGAGACCCTGTTTCAAAATAAAAAAGATAAAATAGGGCTGGGAGTGTAGCACAGAGATAGAATGCCCCTGGGCTCAATTTTCAAGAGAGAGAGAGAGAAGGAAGGCACTAATATAGGCTCTTTCATTGGGTGGGGACTGGAGGGGGCACAAGGCAGGAAATAAAATAAACCTCAAATGATGTGAAAGCCTTGTTATAGCCTTGGCTATGCTTAAACCAATTAGGGAATTCTCAGCCCTTGGCCTCTATCAGTTCATAATGTATGGTGATGAATTACCCAATAGGTAAATTAAGCAAGCACACATTTACTTAGTAGAGGGTCATCTCTAAAATTTTTCTTAAAATCTCTTACATGGTATTTAAAATAGAGTATTGGGGTTGTCCTCATGGGGACATCAGAGTTTTCTTGCAATTAATTACACTCATCTTGAATTATATTTGTGTATGGGGAAGGAGAGCATCATAATTATGTCCATGCTCAAGGTCTCCACACGCCTTCAGCCAGCTTTTGTGATTCATAATGAAAAGATGCTGGCTTTTCTCTTCTAGCCTGATGAACGTCATTAGTTTTTCTGGGGGTCTGAGCTCATTTGGCAAAACTCCAGCTTGCTCTGATGGATGGCATGGTCTTATCAACCAAAATATCCAAAGGGAGCTAGCTGCATGCAGCTCAGATTCCCACTCTGTCCCCAGTTCTGCCTATAAAGCGTTCTTTACTGAGAGAGAGACGTGTTGGATTACAGGATTGCTGTGTCAGAGACTTATCCTTGGCTTTTGGGGAAAATACTATGATCATAATGCATACCAGAAGTGATAGGGTCACCTTATAGCATGAACAGCTGGCATATCTGTAAAGGCCTGGAGTAAAATAAGTTCTAAAAAGGCATTGAGTAAAATAATCTCTATAAATATTGGGATGGGGGAGAGAAGTCTGTACTGACAACTTATGTCTCCCATAGAAGAGACACATAATAAATATTTGTTGAATAATGTCATACTTATAATTTGTTCACATTAAGTACATGGGTAGAACAAAGGCACTGGATTTATCTTCCCCATATTGTGTGTGTGTGTGTGTGTGTGTGTGTGTGTGTGTGTGTGTGGTTGCTATGAATTGAACCCCAGGGACATTTTTCTTCTCTCTCTCTCTTTTTTTTTTTTTTTTTTTTTTGGTGGTGGTGCTGGGGATGGAACCTAGGGGTATTCTACCTTGGAGCTATATCCCCAGACCTATTTTATTCTTTTATTTGGAAACAGAGTCTCACTAAGTTGCAGAGGGCCTCACTAAGTAGCTGAGGCTGGCCTTGAACCTTCCATCCTCCTGTCTCAGCCTCCCAAATACTGGGATTACAATCATGTACTACCACCCCTGGCAAACCCAGGGACATTCTACCTCTGAGTTACATACCCAGCCATTTTTTGTTGTTGTTGTTGTTTTTTCAAACAGGATCTTTCTAGATTGCTGAGAGTCTTGCTATGTTACTGAATGTGTCCTCAAACTTGAGATCCTCCTGTCTGAGCCTCCGAAGTACTAGGATTACAGGTGTGTGCCACTGTGCCTGGCTTGTACTAAGCATATTTAAGAGGTTGTCCTATTTCTTTTTCAAATAACCTCTGAAAGGTGGGGTGCTAGTATTCTAATTGTATCAATGGAGAAACTAAAGCACAGAGAAGTTAAGCAATTTGCTCGAGTTTACATAGTTGGCAAATGGGGAAGTCAGTTTAACAGAGGCAGCTGTGTTTTGTTAAGTCATATTCCTTATATTCTCTGTGGAATGAGATGAAACCTTATTCCATAAATAAGGTAAATCATAAAGGTAAAGACAACTAAATAAATCCCTAGATTAGCATTCAAGGAAAAAGGACAACCTGAACAGAAAATATAAGAATGACTGAGGGAAGCCAGATGTGGTGGCTCACACCTGTAATCCCAGTACTTGGGAGGCTGAGACAGGAGGATCACAGACTTGAGGGCAGCCTCAGCAAGCAGTGAGACTCTCATCAACCTAGCAAGACCCTGTTTCAAAATAAAAATAAAATAGGTGTGGGAGTGTAGCTCAGAGGTAAAATGCCCCTGGGTTCAATCTCCAGTATAAAGAAAAATAAAGAGGAATAGGAGATCAAAGAGATAATAGGGGCCAGATCACATTGTTTCTTGTAGGTCCTTGGCTTTTACTCTGCGTGAAATGAAGAACATTTGCAGGCTTTTGAACAGAGGAGTGACATGATTCAACTTAAATTTTTATAGAATCACATTGCTTCTATGTTGAGAATAGACTGTAGGAGTTTAAAGGATTAAAGTTGCAAGCCAGTAAGGGAATTTTTTTTTTTGTGGTACTGAGAATTGAACCCAGAGTCATTCTACCTTCGAGCTACACCCCCAGCCCGATTTTATTTCATATTTGGAAACAGGGTCTCACTAGGTTGTTGAGAGTCTCACTACTTGCTCTGGCTGTCCTCAAACCTGTGTTCCTCCTATCTCAGCCTCCTAAGTACTGGGATTACAAGCATGTGCCACCATGCCCAGCCCAGTAAGGGAATTTGCAGTAATCTAGGTGAGGCACTGATATAGCTCAGACCAGAGTGGTGTCAGTGAAGATGAGAAGAATCTATAGGATTTTAGATATACAGTGTTTTCAAGGTACTTGGAAGATGGGCAAGGTGGTGTATGCCTATAATATTAGTACTTGGGAGGCTGAGATAGAAGGATCACAGTTTCAAGGACAGCTGCAGCAATTTAACAAGACTCTCAGCAACCTAGTGAGACCCTGTTTCAAAACAAAAAGAAGGGCTGGAGGTGTATGCTGGAGGTAGAATGCCTCTGGGTTCAATCCCCAGCAACACACACACAGAGGAAAAGGTACTTGGGAGGCTGAGGCAGGAGGATCATAAGTTTGTTTTCAGCATGGGCAACTTAGGGAGACCCTGTCTCAAAATAAAAAATTAAAGGGGACGGGGATGTAGCTCAGTGATAGAGCACTCCTGGGTACCATTCCCATTACTACCACTACCACCACACAACAGCAAAATTGCAAATCAATACAAAGACAAGTAGTTAAAAAGTGAACAATTTGAATGGATTTTCACAAGAAAAGATATACAAATGTCCATTAAGTACTTGAAACAGTGCTAACTTCATTATTACTAGGGAAATGCACATTTAATCCACAGTACAATACCATGGACATCCACAGAGGCAAAAATTAAGAGAACAATAACAACACATGTTGGCAAGGATGTGGAACAAACAGAATTCTCATATACTGCTGATAGTGGTGTAAAATGTTATGACCACTTTAGAAAGGCATTTGGAAGTTTCTGATAATGTTAAACAAACATCTACCCTATGACCCAGTAATCCCACTGCTGGACATGTACTCAAGAGAAAAGAACACATACACGACCACAAAAAGCCTGATGGATATTCATAGCAATTTTATTCACAAATAAAACTGTAACCAATACAAATATCTCTCAGCAAGAGAACACATAAGCAAATTTTGGTAACTTCACATAATAGAATGCTACCTGTGATAAAAAGAAACAAACTGTAGCCAAGGTATAGCGGCACACACCTGTATTCCCAGTACTTGGAAAGCTGAGACAAGAGGATTGCAAGTTCAAGGGTAGCCTTAGAACTTAGCGAGATCCTCCTTCAAAACAAAAAGGGTTGAGGGTATCACTTGGAGGTAGAATGCGCTTGGGTTCAATCCCTAGAACAACAATAACAACAACAACAAAAAAGGCAAAAAAACCCTATAAGTAGGCACCGCATAGATGAAAATAAAAACCATTGTGCTTAATGAAAGAAACTAGACACAAGAGTACCATGTTAGTTGGATCTTCTGCAAAGCAGATGCCAAGGCATGATTAGATCTGTTAGAGATGTACTGGGGAGTGTATTGGTTATACATTGCTTTGAAACAAATTGGCCCCAAAGTTTTTTATATTTTCATTGGTGCATTGTAATTATACATTATAGTGAGATTCAAAGTGATGCACAAATACATGCACACAGCATTTGGTGGGAACCTGTTTCCCCCTTCCTCCCTCCCATTATACGTTAATGAGATTGGTAATGATACTTTCATGACATAACCATACTTGTTTTTATTATCTATCTATCTATCTATCTATCTATCTATCTATCTATCTATCTATCTATCTATCTATCTTGCTGTACTGGGGATTGAACGCAGGAGAATTCTACCTCAGAGCTACAACACCCCCAGCCATATTTTTTATTCTTTATTTTGAAACAGGGTCTCACTAAGTTGCAGAGGGCCTCACTAAGTAGCTGAGGCTGGCTGTGAACCCAGATCCTCCTGCTTCAGCCTCCCAAGTACTGGGATTACAAGCCTGCGGCACCACACCTGGCTGATATAACCATATTTGAACTGTTCCCTTCCTCAAGCCTCGTTTATTTCCCTTCTCACATTGCCCTTCTACTCTTCTATTGGTCTCCCTCCTCATTTGACTGAAGTCCTTTTTGTTTCCTAGTTTAATATATGAGAGAAAACACATGACTCTCGACTTTCTTAGCTGATCTCACTGAGCATAATATTCTCTAGTTCCACTCGTTTTCCTGCAAATGATACAATTTTGTTCTTCTTTATGGCTGAGTAAAATTCCTTTGTGTGTATATTACATTTATCCATTTTTCGGTTGGTAGAAACCTAAGTTCATTTCTAGGTTGGCTACTGTGAATTGTGCTGCTCTAAACACAAGTATGTATGTATCACTATCATATTTTAACTTTAATTCTTTTGGAAAGATGGGAGGAATGACCTAACTGGGTCATATGGTAGTTTCATTCATAGCTTCTTTTTTTGTATTGGGAATTGAATCCAGGGGCATTCTTCCTCTGAGCTACACTCCCAGCCCTTTGTATTTTTTATTTTGAAACAGGATCTCACTAGGTTGCTGAGAGTCTTGCTAGATTGCGAGGCTGGTCTCGATCCTCTTGTCTCAGCCCCTTAGGTACTGGAATTAGAGGCATATGTCACCATGCCCAGCTCCACTTCTAGTTTTTTGAGGAACCTACATACAGATCTCCATAGTTGTTGTACTACTTAACGATCCAACCAACCATGTATAGGAGTTTCTATTTCCCCACATTCTCACCAGCATTAATTATTTTATTTTATTTTTTGTGATATTGGGGATTGAACTTGGGCATTCTACCTCTGAGCTACACCCCCACCCTGTTTCATTTCTTATTTTGAGACAGGGTCTCACTAAGTTGCTGAGAACCTCTCTATGTTGCTGACATTGGTTTTGAACCTGTGACCTTCCCATCTCATCCTCCCAAGCACTGGGATTACAGGTGTGTACCACCATGCCTGACTTTCACATAGTTTTGAAGGATCTGAAATCTAGGGGCAGCTTGAGTGACTTTGGTTTAGGGTTTCTCATGAGTTGTGGTCAAGATGTCAGTCAAGATTGCAGTCATCTGAAAGCTTAACTGAGACTGAGGATCTGCTTTCAAGATGGCTAATTCGTGTTATCTATGGGCAGGAAGTATCAGCTCCTCACCATGTAGGCCTCTGCATAGATTTACTTGAGTGCCCTCATGACATGGCATCTGGCTTTCTCCATAGCAAATGATCCAAGAAAGAGCAAGAGGGGAGCCACAATGCTTTTTTTTATGGTAGGGTTGGAAGTCAGACACCATCATTTATGCCTATTTACTAGAAGCAAGTCAGTAAATCTAGCATTTTATTTATTTATTTATTTTTCATTTAAAATTTAAAAAAAAAATTTTTTTTTTTTGGTGGTACTGGGGATTGAACTCAGGGGCATTCTATCTCCAAGCTACACCCCCAGCCCTATTTTTTATTCTTTATTTTGAAACTGAGTCTCACTAAGTTGCAGAGGGCCTCACTAGGTAGCTGAAGCTGGCCGCGAACCCGGATCCTCCGGTCTCAGTCTCCCAAATGCTGGGATTACAAGCGTGCGCCACCACGCCTGGCTAAATTGGTGCATTGTAATCATACATCTTTGTTAGGTACAAGCTGGCAAAGGCATACATGCACACATTTCTCATTTAACCCTTCCCCAATTCCTGCCCCATTCCTTCAACCTCCCTCCTTTTCAGGTTCAGTTTAGTGATCGACTTTGATATGTTTGTGAAAGTACATCATGTGCAATAGGGTGACTCTCCCATCACCTTCAGTTAAGTCAACTTCTTTGCTCATCTAAAGTTTTCCTTCTTTATCTGGTGTCCCTCTTATGCCCCATTTTATCCCTAGCTTCCGCATATTAGGGAGAGCATTTGATTTTTTACTTTTTGTGACTAACTAATCTCACTTAACATAATGTTTTCCAGATCCATCCATTTCCCTGCAAATAACATGATTTTGTTCTTCTTTATGGTTGAGTAAAATTCCATTGTGTACATATCCCATAGTTTAAATCTAGCATTTATGCCTTGTTCTATTTACTAGAAACAAGTCAGTCTACTCTCAAGAGCTGGGAATGGTGGCACACGCTTGTAATCCCAGTACTTGGGAGGCTGAGACAGGAGGATCGGAGGTTCGTGGTCAGCCTCAGCTACTTAGTGAGGCCCTCAATTTAGTGAGACCCTGTTTCAAAATAAAGAATTAAGCCTGGCGTGGTGGCGTACATTTGTAATCCCAGTACTTCGGAGGCTGAGACCAGAGGATCCAGGTTCTCGGCCAGCCTCAGCTTAGTGAGTCACTCTGCAACTTAGTGAGACTCTGTTTCAAAATGAAGAATAAAAAATAGGACTGGGGGGTGTAGCTCAGAGGTAGAATGCCCCTGCATTCAATCCCCAGTACCACACATACACACACACACACACACACACACACACACACACACACAAATAACAATAAAAATTAAAAATAGAGCTGGGGGTGTAACTCAGAGGTAGAATGCCCTGGGTCCCATTCCTAGTACCCCCCACCAAATAAAATAAAATAGGGCTGGGGGTATAGTTTGGAGACAGAATGACCCTTGGTTCAATCCCCAGTATCACCAAAACAAGAGAGAGAGAGAGAATGAATTTGATTCTACCTTTTGAAGGGCATGTAAAAGAATATGTGGATATATTTTAAACCAGCACAGGAACAAATCAAGAAAAGGCAGAGTATTCCTAGAATATTTCTACAAGTGAATACTCTTTGTGTGTTTCATTTTTAGTAATTTCATACTAAGATGTAATACAGGTCTGATGTCTGTGGAAGGAGAAGGGGAAGGAAGAAGATTGGAAAGGCAGAGTCTTGTTCTACAGCACAGTTCCAGGAAGGGTTGGCCAGATTGATGGAGAATTCTCAGGGCAAAGGCATCTGTGGATGGAATCTTGTATCTCACAAGACTCGGCCTGCCTTTGTGGCCCAGGTCTGCTCAGGCATTGGCTGGAATCAGCCTGTGGGAAGTATGGCTTCGGTGCAAAGGTGGTGGGAAATCTGGAGAGTAGTAGGAGGCGCCATGAGTTGATTATGCTCTCCAAAGGCAGATATCAATGGTGCATGGTAATGGTTGCTCCAAGTGCACACTGCATGAATAAGTTTATATGAAATTCTAGAATGGGCAAAACTAATCTACAATGACAGAAAGCAAATGAGTGGTTGCCTGGGGCTGGGAATTGATTGCAAAGAGTCACAAGGGAATATTTTTGGGTAATGAAAATGTTCTGTATTTGCTTGGTGTGGTAACTTTTTTTTTTTTTTTTTCGGTACTGGAGATGGAATCCAGGATCATTCTACCTCCAAGCTACAACCCCAGTCCTATTTTGTATTCTTTATTTTGAAACAGGGTCTCACTAAGTTGCAGAGAGCCTCACTAAGTAGCTGCGGCTGGCCGTGAACCCGGATCCTCTGGTCTCAGCCTCCCAAGTGCTGGGATTACAAGCGTGCACCACCATGCCCAACTTGGTGTGGTAACTTCACACACACACACACACACACACACACACACACACACACGTTGAACTCATCAAACTCTTCATTTAAAAGGGATGTATTTTAGCTGGGTGTGGTGGTGCACACTTATAATCCTAGCATTTGGGAGGCTGAGACAAGCGGATCCAGGTTCACAAGGCCAGCCTCAGCTTCTTAGTGAGGCTCTCTGCAAATTAATGAGACCCTGTTTCAAAATAAAGAA
Organism: Graphiurus murinus; assembly: GCA_004027655.1. NCBI lineage: Eukaryota > Metazoa > Chordata > Mammalia > Rodentia > Gliridae > Graphiurus > Graphiurus murinus. The sequence continues at coordinate 8,326 of PVLC010006177.1, read as the reverse complement.
TAAAAAATAGGGCTGGGGCTGTAGCTCGGAGGTAGAATTCCCCCGGGTTTCATCCCCAGTACTGCAAAAATAAATAAATAAATAAATAAATAAATAAATAAATAAATAAATAAATAAATAAATAAATGGGATGCATTTTAAGCGAGGTGTTGTGGCACATGCCTGTAATCCTATGGAAACATTTTATTATATGAAACTGAATGAACATATAAAGTTGGCTAAAAAACATGAGATACTACTTCACACTGACAATACCAAATGTTAGTGAGAACATGGAGTACTTGAAACTCTTATATGTTCTTAGCATAGGTATAAAATTATACAACCATTTTAAAGAACTGTTTGGCAGTGTCTTATAAAGTGAAATAGCTCCCATGCTATGACCCACTAGTTTTACTCTGAGTTATCTACCCAATAGAAATAAAAACATATGTTCACAAAAAGAATGGTTAGTAAACATTCATAGCAGATTTATTTATAATAGCCCAAAGCAACCCAAATATCCAGCAATATAGCTGATAAAAAATTGTGGTACTTATATACAATTGAATGCTTCTAAGCAATAAAAAAGAATGAACTACTGATATATGCAACAACATGGGAAATGTTATGGTGAACTGGCTGTGTGGTACACTCTGTAGTCCTAGCTAGTCAGAAGGCTGAGGCAGAAAGATATCAGATTCAAGGCAGGCCTGGGCAGCTTAGCCAGACCCTGTCTAAAAATAAAAAGGGCTGGAGGTGTATATCAGTGGTAGAGTGTCCCTGGATTAAATCCCCAGTACCCAGTACCACACACATACAAAGATAAACAAAATAAAATAAACATAAAGGGTTGGAGATATAGCTCAGTGAGAGAGCATCCTGGGTTCAATCCCTACTACCAGAAAAAAAAGTTAGCCAAGCATGGTGGTGCGAGCTTGTAATCCCAGTACTTGGGAGGCTGAGACAAGAGGATCACAGGTTCAAACCCAGCCTTGGTGATTTAGCGAGGCTTTCGATATAAAACTGGGATAGGGGTATACCTTGGAGGTAGAATGCCTCTGGGATCAATCCCCAGTACCAAAAAAAAAAAAAAAAAAAAAAATCCCCAGCAACAAATCTCAAAAAATTACACACTGAACACTGAAGCTGGGGGTGGGGGTGGTAGCACATGCTTGTAATTTTAGATAGGAGGATTACAGGTTTGAGGAGAGCCACAGCAAATAGTGAAGCTCTCATTAACCTAGCAAGACCCTGTTTCAAAATAAAAAAATAAAACAGGGCTGGAGGTGTAGCTTGGAGTTAGAGGTAGAATGCCCCTGGGTTCAATCCCCAGTACTGAAGAAAAAAACTATATTTTTTGGGGGGGGTGGAGGATTATTGGGGATTGAACTCAGGGGCATTCTACCCCCAAGGTACACCCTCAGTCTGATTTTCTTTTCTTTTCTTTTTTTTTTTTTTTCAGTACTGGGGATTGAACCCAGGGGCATTCTACCTCTGAGCTACACCCCCAGCCCTGTTTTTTATTCTTTATTTTGAAACAGGGTCTCACTAAGTTGAGGAGGGCCTCACTAAGTAGCTGAGGCTGACTGCGAACCCGGATCCTCCAGTCTCAGCCTCCCAAATGCTGGGATTATAAGCGTGTACCACCAATGCCCGGCTTATTTCTTATTTTGAAACAAAATCTCATTCTGAGAGCCTCACTAAGAGCCAAAATCTGTTTCTGAGAGCCTCACTAAGTTGCAGAGGCTGGCCTCAAATCTGCAATCCTCTTATCTCAGTATGTGTCAGGTGGCACACACTATAAACCCTAGGATTATAGTAGGTGGCACACATCCTGGGGATTATAGTATGTGTGCCACCAGACAAAACTATCTTGACAGAGAACCAATTGATAGTTGCCAAGGACTAGCAGTGGGTGAAGGTGGGACTATAAAGGAACTGGAGGAGGCAATTATTTGGGGTTATTGGAGCTATTATGAGTTATTACGATTTTTATGAGTGTTACCGAAAACTACTTATGTAGAATTGTATATCCAAAAAAGTCCATTTAGGTTTGAGGATGTGGCTCTGTGAGAGAGTACTTGCCTTACATATGCATAGGTTTGATCAGAATTTTATCAGAAGGGACCATGAAAAACTCAAGAATAGCCAGGCTGTAGCTCGGAGGTAGAGTGCCCCTGCGTTCAATCCTCAGTACCACAAAAAACAAACAAACAAACAAACAAACAAACAAACAAACAAACAAAAAAACCTCAGGAATGATGGAAATGTTCTATATTTTGATATACAGTTTTCACTGATACATACATTTGTCAAAACTTACCAAATTACACAAAAATTGTGCATTTCACTGTATTTAAATTTTACTTCAATAAAAAGATCAAAATAAAAGTCATTAAAAAGAAACTGATCATGATGGCCCATACCTGTAATCCTAATACTTGGGAAGATGAGACAGGAGAATCACAGGTTTGAGGCCAACCTCAGCAACTTAGTGAGATCCTGGTTTTTTTTTTTTTTTTTTTTTTTTTTTTTGCGGTACTGGGGATTGAACTCACGGGCATTCTACCCCCGAGCTATACCCCCAGCCCTATTTTTTTTATTCTTTATTTTGAAACCGAGTCTCACTAAGTTGCGGAGTGCCTCACTAGGTAGCTGAGGCTGGCCGCGAACCCGGATCCTCCGGTCTCAGCCTCCTGAATGCTGGGATTACAAGCGTGCGCCACCACACCCGGCTCAGTGAGATCCTGTTTTAAAATAAAAAAATTAAAAATAGGTCTGGGAAGCCAGGCGTGGTAGCGCACACTTGTAATCCCAGCATTTGGGAGGCTGAGACCGGAGTATCCTGGTTCACGGCCAGCCTCAGCTACCTAGTGAGACATTCCACAACTTCGTGAGACCCTGTTTCAAAATAAAGAATAAAAAATAGGGCCGGGGGTGTAGCTCGGAGGTAGAATGCCCCTGAATTCAATCCCCAGTACCGAAAAAAAAATTAAGAATAAAAAAATAGGACTGGGGGTGTAGTTCGGAGGTAGAATGCCCCTGAGTTCAATCCCCAGTACCACAAAAAACATAAAAATAAAATAAATAAATAAATACAAAAGGAGTTAACTATATATTAAGTCAGTCAAATTATCATTTCAAGTGACTTTAAAATACAGTAAGCTGCTGGGAGTGGTGGCACATGCCTGTAATCTCAGTACTTGGGAGGCTGAAACAGGAGGATCACAGGTTCAAGAACAGCCTCAGCAAGTACTGAGACTCTCATCAACCTAGTGAGACCCTGTTTCCAAATAAGAAATAAAACTGGCCTGGGGGTGTAGTTGGAAGGTAGAATGCCTTTGGGTTCAAGCCCCAGTACCATACACACACAGAAGCTGCATGTGGTGGTACACACCTATAATCCCAGTACTTGGGAGGCTGAGACAGGAGGATTATGGGTTCAAGAACAGCCTCAGCAAGTAGTGAGACTTTATCAACCTAATTAGACCCTGTTCTAAAATAGGGCTGGGGATGTAACTTGGAGGTAGAATGTCCCTGGGTTCAATCACCAGTACTACACACACACACACACACACACAATTTTTTTTAAATAAATAAAATACAGTAATTTGAGGCTGGAGGTATAGTTCAGTGGTAAAACTCTTGCCTAGCATATGTTAGACCCTGGGTTTTATCCCCAGCACTATAAAAATAATAAACAATATAAATAGTAACTTAAATATATGATATATATATATATATATACACACACATTTTTTTTCCGTACTGGGGACCAAAGCCAGGTCACTGTGCATCGTAGGTAGGTTTTTTACCATTAAACTACATTCCCGGCCCTTAACTGTACCCCTCCTTCCCTCATACTGGGGATTGAACCCAGGGGCACTCTACCACTGAGTTATAGCCCCAGCCCTTTTTGTTTTCTACTTTGAGATAGGTCTCACTAAATTACCCAGGCTGATCTCGAGCTTGTGATCCTCCTGCCTCAGCCTCTTGAGTAGCTGGGATTACAGGAATTCAAATAGGAAAAGAAGAAATAAAATTATCTTTTTTTTGCAGATGACATGATCCTATATCTGGAAGACACAAAAAACTCAACCAAAAGATTACTAGAGATGATTAACAAATTCAGCAAAGTAGCAGGTTACAAAATCAACCTAAAAAAACCAGTAGCTTTTCTGTATGCCAAGCTTGAATCCACAGAGAAAGAAATACAGAAAAGAATTCCATTAACAATAACTTCAAAACCTATCGGGACCCCAGGCTGAACCCTCAACCATGAGGCCCCAATAAAGACGATGACTGAACATTGCTGGTTCAAGCTTCTCTTTATTATACCTCTCTCTCTCTCTCTCTCTCTGGGATCGAGGACGCTACCCAAGCAGTAATAGTGACCATTCTCTTAACCCTGACAGTAACCGTCTCTCTAACCGCAATTGCTTCTCTCACCCCACTCTCGTTCTCCGTAACCATTCCTCGCACTAGTACCTCTCCAACAGCCCCCCAACAACCCCTCTCTCCAGCAATCAACCTTCTACCAGCAACCCACCAACCACCAGCCGCTTCTGGCATTCTGCCAGGCGCCATCTAGAGGCGGGGTCTTTCCGGCCGGGCTAAGACCCCAACAAAAACCAATAAAATACCTAGAAATAAACCTAACCAAAGAGGTAAAAGACCTCTACAATGATAATTATAAAACACTAAAGAAAGAAACCGAAAAAGATCTTGGAAGCCAGACATGGTGGCACACGCTTGTAATCCCAGCATCATTTGGGAGGCTGAGACCGGAGGATCTGGGTTTGTGGCCAGCTTCAGCTAACTAGTGAGGCACTCCACAAATTAGTGAGACCCTGTTTCAAAATAAAGAATACAAAATAGGGTTGAGGGTATAGCTCGGAGGTAGAATGCCCCCAAGTTCAATCCCCAGTACCAAAAAAAAAAAATCTTGGAAGATGGAAAGATCTTGCTCTTGTATAGGCAGAATAAATATCATCAAAATGGCCAAAAGTGATCTGCAGAACCAATGCAATCCCTATCAAAATACCAATGTCATTCTTCATAGGCCTAGAAAAATCAGTCATAAATTTCATATGAAGAAACAAAAGACCCAGAATAGCCAAAGCAATTCTCAGCAATAAGAACCGTGTAGGAGGTATCACAATTCCTGACTTCAAATTACACTACAGAGCCATAGTGATTAAAACAGCATGGTAGTGGCACAAAACAAGCACACAGACCAATGGAACATAATAGAATAGAAATAAATCCACACACTTATAGCCAATTGATCTTCAACAAAGGGGCCAAACACATATGCTGGAGAAAAAGACAGCCTTTTCAACAAATGGTGTTGGGAAAACTGGTTATCCAGTTGTAGAAAAATGGAACTAAATTCTTACCCCTCACCCTACACAGGAGTCAACTCGAGATGGATAAAAGACCTGGAAGTTAGACCAGAGATGGTGAAGATACTAGAGTAGGGCATAGGTCCAACACTCCAACATATAAACAAGCATAGGTAGAAACTTCCTCAGCAAGATCCCCAAAGCTCAGGAAATCAAAACAAGAATTAATAAGTTGGATGGTATCAAATTAAAAAGTTTCTGCACATCAAAGAAAATCATCAAGCTGGGTGTGGTGGCACACACTTGTAATCCCAGTACTTGAGAGGCTGAGACAGGAGGATCCGGGTTTGTGGCCAGCCTCAGCTACTTAGTGAGACCCTTCACAACTTAGTGAGACCCTGTTTAAAGAATAAAAAATAGGGTTGGGATTGTAGCTCGGAGATTGCCCCTGAGTTCAATCCCCAGTACCAAAAAAAAAAAAAAAAAAAAAGGAAACCATCAAGAGTCTAAACAGAAAGTGTATGAAATAGGAGAAGATCTTTACCAGCTATCCCTCTGACAGAGGATTAATATCTAGAATATACAAAGAACTTAAAAGACTTTACACTAGAAAAACAAATAACTCAATCAAGAAACGGACAACTAAGCCAGGCATGGTGGTGCATGCTTGCAATTCTAGTACTTGGGAGGCTGAGACAGGAGAATGGCAAGTTCACAGCCAGCCTCAGTAACTTAGTGAGGCCCTCTGCAACTTAGTGAGACCCTGTTTCAAAATAAAGAATAAAAAATAAAGGTGGGGATGCTGCAGCTCAGAGGTAGAATGCCCCTTGGTTCAATCCCGAGTACCACCACCAAAAAAAAAAAGAAAGAAATGGGCAACTAGCTGGGTGTGGTGGCACACACCTGTAATCCCAGCACTTGGGAAGCTGAGACAGGAATATCACAGGTTTGAGGACAGCCTCAGCCAGTAGTAAGACTCTCATCAACCTAGTGAGACCCTGTTTCAAAATAAAAATAAAAAATAAGGCTGGGGGGCCAGGCGTGGTGGTGCACCCTTGTAATCCCAGTACTTGGGAGGCTGAGACAGGAGAATCTGGGTTCGAAGCCAGCCTCAGCTACTTAGTGAGGCCCATTGTAATTTAGTGAGAACCTGTTTCAAAATAAAAATAAAAAATAGGGCCGAGGGTGTAGCTCAGAGGTAGAATGTCCCTGAGTTCAATCTGTTGGTCCTGAAAAAAAAAAATAGGGTTGGAGGTGGAGCTCAAAGGTAGAATGCCCCTGGGTTCAATCCCCAGTAACACACACACACACACACACACACACACACACACACACACACACACACACAAAAAGAAATGGGCAACTGAGTTGAATAGATACTTCACAAAAGAAGAGATACAAATGGCCAATGGAAAATGTTCAATATCATTAGTGATCAAGGAGATGCAAATCAAAACTACACTGAGATTCCATCTAATCCTAATCAGAATGGCAATCATCAAGAAGTCAAATAACAATAACTGTTGGTGAGGATGTGGGGAAATTGGAACTCTACTACACTGTTGGTGGGATTGCAAACTAGTTCAGCCACTATGGAGATCAGTGTGGAGATTCCTTAGAAAACTGGGAATGGATCCACCATATGATCCTGCTATACCACTCTTGGGTATCTTTCCAAAGAGACTGAAACCAGAGAACTACAATAATATATGCATATCCATGTTCATAGCAGCACAATTCACAATAGCCAAATTATGAAATCAATGCAGGTGTCCATTAACAGATGAATGGATCACAAAACTATGGGATACATACAATGGAATTCTATTCAGCAATAAAGAAGAATAAAATAATGTCATTTGCAAGAAAATGGAAGGACCTGGAGAACATTAAGTTAAGTGAGGTTAGCCAGTCACAGAAAGTGAAGGGGCATATATTTTCTCTAATATGTGCAAGCTAGGGAGTAATTGGGATACCAGAGGGACTCCAGATAATGGAGGAGAAACCTCAGTGGACCCAGGGAAGTGATCTAAGGGAAGGGGAGGGGGAAGAGTGAGGTTCATTAATGGAATTACTACCATCAATGTAAAAATGTATAAAAATGTGAAAATATCAATGTCAACCTCAGTACTCTGTATTGGGAAAGGGAGAGATGGGGAGTACTATGTGCGTGTATGTCACTGTCAACATAAATTACATTATGATGTGAGACTATAATGCACCAATAAAAGCACATTTAAAAAAAAGAATACAAGCTAATAAACGAAGATAGCATATTTTTCTTTTCTTTTTGGTATTGGATGTTGAACCCAGGGATGTTCTACCCCTGAGCTACACCCCCAGGCCTATTTTTTATTTTGAAACAGGGTCCTGTTAAGTTGCTGAGGGTCTTGCTAACTTACTGAGGCTGGCCTTGAACCTGTGACCCACCTTTCTCAGCCTCTCAAGTACTGGGATTATAGACATGCACCACCATGCCTGGCTAAAGATAGTATGTTTAAAATATCTATATCTATATTTATATCTATCTATCTATCTGTTTTGGTACCCTCAACCATTGAGGTACACTCTCAACCCTTTTTATTACTTTGAGACAGAGTTTAAGTTGCTGAGGCTGGCCTCAAACTTCTGATCCTCCTGTTTCAGCCTCTCAAGTACTGTGATTACAGGTGTACACCACTGAACCCAGTTTAAAAATATTTTTATTGGTAAAAATCAAAGAAATAGAAACAGCAATAAAAAGTTTACCATCAAACAAAAGCCCAGGGCCAGATGGTCTCCCAAGTGAATTTTATAAAACATTTATGGAAGAACTAATCCCAATACTCCTCAAAATATTCTGTGAAATTGAAAGAAACGGGACCCTCCCAAACACTTTCTATGAAGCCAATATCACATTAATACCAAAGCCAAATAGAGACAGCTCAAGAAAAGAAAACTATAGGCCTATATCACTGATGAACCTAGATGCAAAACTGCTAAACAAAATACTAGCAATG
>PVLC010006176.1:0-71024 GCA_004027655.1 Graphiurus murinus | reverse complement strand
TTTTTTTTTTGTCTGATAGGTTGACTTCAAGGGAATATGTAGAAATGAAGGTTAGAAATGCAAAGGTCCATTTAATAGAGATGTATTTTAATAGCAAATATCTCATACATTATGGTTACCAAAATGCAGCTTTCAAAACCACTTCTTACTTTTAATCTCTGAATCCATGGTTTTTGACATGACTTTTTCTTTCTTTTTTGGCCAAAGAGAGTCTTATGAGCTCTGCTGTGGGTAAGGTCTCTTGTATGCACATATATACATTCTGTTGCTTGCAAAAATCCTAATATTGACATCAGCTAGCTGTCAGCAAAAGATATCTTTCCAAGGATGACTGGTTTAATGTTGATTTTGGGAGAAAATAATCACCAGAAATTTTCTAAAATGGAAATGTCTGTTGGCTGGAGTGGCTAGCTTACTTAAAAGATACTATTAAGAGTATTACAAATGACCTAAAAATAGCCTCAAATTTAATTTAATCATCGGTTATAAATACTCCACAGAGTGGGAGACTGATGTTCTCATTTTTTTCCTTAAAAACATTATAAACTGCTTAGCATACAAGTATGAGCTCTGGCCCTTCAATATCCGTGATGTTGGCTACATGTCTTTAGTACTGGCAGGTTAAGGTGGTAATCAATCAACAAAGTTAGCATTTAGTTCATCAGGAGAAAATTGTACTGACCTGAGAGTCAGAATCATTTCTCAAAAGACTTGTTTATTGCATTTATATATGTGTATGTATATGTATATATATCTATATCTCTTTTTTTGTGGTACTGGGGATGGAAAACAGGGATAGTCTACGTTTGAGGTACATCCCCAGCTCTATTTTATTTGGAAACAGGGTCTCACTAAGTTGCTGAGGCTGATCCTCCTGTCTCAGCCTCCCAAGTACTGGGATTATAACCATGTGCCACCACATCTGGCACATTTATATTTTTAATGATGGGTGGGTACTTTAAAAAGTAAATTATTTTGTTGACAGGAAACACACACATACATTGTAAAAAACTTGGAAAATAAAGTGTATAGAAGAAAAATCACATAGTATCACTTCTATTCCTTTCTCTTTTTATATACAAATCAAAGAGATTTCATCTCTACAGATCTCTTCTTTCTCAAACAAACTAAGATGGCACTATTCCCCAAGCAGGATCTGAATCCTGGCTGTGCAGTCCTTGGTTTAAAAGTACAAAGAGACAAGATAGTGGTTAGCAGTCATAACAAAGCCGTGACTGAATCCAACTCAAGTCTCTACGACAAAAAGAATCAAGGACACATTTTAAAAAATTACTTGCACACACATTTTCTCCTACTCTTTTAGAGTTTATACATATGACAGGGAGCTCAAGATATTTTCCTTTTCCTTTACCAGTAAATGGTAAAGATAACTGGTATTCATAATGAATATAATATTTGTATCCAGCACATTTTGGGTATAATTCAATAATGTGTGATAACTCAACAATTTACTCCAGGAAACAAAGCCTACAACATTCCTTGGAAATTTCACCAACTATCTAGAAGGAACAGACCCACTGGAACGGGACATTTTTCAGTAATATTTCAAGGATGCGAATGTTCATGGTGGACACACTGGGTTTGTGACAGATGCAAATTCAGATATGAGTAAGACACAATTAAATGATTCAGACTCTTGTGCTGGGCTTCCAGGGACCTTATTTCTGCATGGGTCAAACAAAGGAAAGTTGGTGTTTGGCAACTGTGGCTGACTCATCGGAGGAAGTCCCTACCATATGGATGTGCTTGTTGAAATAAAGCTGGTGAACAAAGCCAGTCTTTTTTGTCTCCCTGTGGGCCAGTGAGGGTTTCATTTTAGGAAATGGAAGTGTCAATGTAGACAAACTGTCCTGAATATTTATAGCATGTGTGGAGTTTCCTTAAACTGCCTTTGAGTAAAGAATATGTGCATGGAAAATAAGACCTGAATTTCTTTCACTCTCTTGTGCTGTCTGAACTGTATGTTTATAAAACCGATTTGGCCCTGTGGCACTCGCATAGTGTGGACATGAAAGCAGTGTAGCTACACTGGATTGTGCTAGTGGTTACCCAATTCTTCTTCTTCATCATCATCAGCAGCAGAAGTATCATCATCATCATTTGCAATACTGGGAATTGAACCCAGGGGCATTCTACCTCTAAGCTACACCACCCTCCACCCAGTCCTATTTATTTTTTGAAACAGGGTCTTGCTAGGTTACTGAGAGTCTCACTAAATTGCTGGGGTTGGCCATGAACCTGTGATCCTCCTGTGTTAGCCTCCCAAGTACTGAGATCACAGGAGTGAGCCACCATGCCCAACTACCCAATTAATTTTAAGAGCTCTTTATTCATGAAGGATCTTACACCTTTGCCATATTCTCCCATATTATCATATACTTTTTTTTAACTTTTTATGTTTCTATATTATGACAAACAAAGGTTTTCCATTTTTTACATGGATATATAAAATATTTTGTTTTAATGCTTTGCATTTCCATTCTATGGTCATAAATGTATCTTATAGGTTCTTTATTCTTTTATGGTTTCATTTGAATATTTAACTTTTTTTTTTTTTTTTGCAGTACTGGAGATAAAACCCAAAGTCATTCTACCTCTGAGCTACACCCTTAGCCCTATTTTTTTATTCTTAATTTTTGAAACTGGGTCTCATTAAGTTGCAGAGGGCTTCACTAAGTAGCTGAGGCTGGCCGCGAACCTGGGATCCTCCTGTCTCAGGCTCCCCAGTGCAGGGATTACAGGCATGTGCCATCATGCCAGTCTAATATTTAACTCTTTCAGACATCTGTCATTTGTTCTGTTAACGAATAGTGAGAACCTCATTAGATGACTATTTTTCTCCCCCAAAAAGCTGACCAGTTATCCTGTCTCATTTATCAGCCAGCCATTCTGTCATCCCAGGTTTGTGATTTATGACAAATTACATCTTGCCTTCCATCCTGGCTCTCTACTAATGTCTGTCATTTCTTTGGTTGGTATCACATAGTTTTTATTATTGTAGATGCAAAATACATTTTTTTGTGTGTGTGTTTGGTAGTAGAAATTTCCCTCCATAATGGTTCCTTTTCATTTGATGCAAAAAACAACAAACAAACAAAAACATTGGCTGTTTTCACCAATTTAACTCTTTCAAATGTTTCAGAAAATCCCACTGGGATTCTTACTGGAGTTGCAAAAAAAACCTATAAATTAATTTGGAATATTTTCCTAATATTCAAATATTGCCTATGTCCATGGAAGTCTTTCATGTCTCTCAATCAAGTTTATAGTTTTCTTGATATAGGTCCCACACATGGTTTTATATTACTCTACACTTCTTATTTTTATGCTGGGAATGAGATGGAGCTGCTAGGAACCTTAGAGAAACTTCACTGTACCTCTTTTGTCTGAGCTCATAATCCTGACTATTCTCCTGTGTCGTGGATTACCCTAGATCTGAAAGGTGGAAGCAAAAGGAAGAGGGCCACGATGGGGATGAAGTCGAGTCTGTTTCACATTCATAATGAGAAGACCCTGAACCTCCCGGGAAGGCTCTAAAGGTTAAAAAACACACAACCAAAAGCACCGAGGGTTAGTGAAAAAGAGAAATAATGTACTAAGAAGTGTCAGAGTGTGACTCACTGCATGGGATCATCCTTGGGAAATCACCTACTAAGCAGAATTTAGCAGCCACGGCGTTATTTTTGGTGCATGATTTATTGCTGCTTCCCCTTGGGTGGAATAAAGAGATTAATCCTAGGTTCCCAAAAACATGAAATTGGTCATTCTGACAGGTAACAATGCAATTCCAGTATAGGGTTGTGTCCGCTGTAGAGACTGTGTGTGTGTGTGGTGCTGGGGACTGAACCCAGGGGTGTTCTATCTCTGAGCTACACTCCAAAGCCCTATTTTTAAATTTTGAAACAAAGTCTCACTAAGCTGCTAAGGGTCTTGCTAAGTTGCTGAGACTAGTCTTGAACCTGAGATCCTCCTGTCTTAGCCTTCCAAGTACTGTGATTACAGGTGTGTGCCACCATGCCTGCTTGTAGAGACTTCTTCAGAACAAATTACAAGCACTAGCCGGGCGTGGTGGCGCACGCTTGTAATTCTAGCATTCGGGAGGCTGAGACCAGAGGATCCGGGTTCATGGCCAGCCTCAGCTACCTAGTGAGGCACTCCGCAACTTAGTGAGACCCTGTTTCAAAATAAAGAATAAAAAATAGGGCTGGGGATATAGCTCGGAGGTAGAATGCCCCTGAGTTCAAACCCTAGTACCGCAAAAAAAAAAAATTACAAGCACTTAGGTCACCTGTAATGGAAAGGCGTATAAGCCAGCAGATAGAAGACAGAGCTCTTAAAGCTGGCTCTGTAACTGACTGACAACTTACTGAATGTAGGCCAGCCACTTAACCTTTGCTTATCTATAAACTTGGTGTCTTAAGCTTCTGGCCTCTGCTATGCCACAGATGAAAAAAATCCCAAACCAATAAACAACGGGAATGCAACACAACTGCTCAGGAGCAGAATTAGCCAGCTCAGTAAGAGTAACGCCACCATATCAAGCAGCACATATAATGAATGCTCACTCATTCCAAAGTTACTAATTTTTGCTTAATACTGGGTTGTCCTCTTCTTATTTCCCCTTCTGTGGTTTCTTTTCCTTGTTTCATTATGACTAAATATGCACAGAAAATTCAATGCTGTTGTTTTGGTCCCAGCTCTGAACCAAATCTCTAGATTTAATTTACACGTGATACCCTGCTGTGCTATTTACAGAGATCACTAGAAAACAGGGGGAAAGCATGTCCTTATGTCCTTATTGAGTGGCCAGGGCAGTGAAGAGCTTCAGAGCTTCCCCCTGTCTCCTCCAACTGTTCCTGAATGTGGCCTTTTCCTTATGCTGATAAAAACGCTGAGTTCGGGAGAGAGCGAATGACTAGCTAGAGCTTTGCCATTTTGTTCATTTGCTTGTTCACTCATCAATTTTTTCAGAAAATACTTACTCAATTCTAGATATTGTTCTGGATGCTAGGAATATAGCATTAAATGAAACAGCTTCTTCTCTCTCTTGGGTGGTGCTGGGATTGAATCCAGGGATCCCTCTGAGCTAAACCCCCAGCCCTATTTTATTTTGAAACAGGGTGTCTCTAAATTGTTGAGGGCCTTGCTAAGATGCAGAGGCTGGCCTTGAAACCTGTGATCTTCCTGCCTCAGCCTCTTAAGTTCTGGGAAACTCTCTCTTTGAACCCATTGGTAACGTGATAATGTGGGGCTCCCTGATTACAAGTGTGTCTGAACAATCTTATTCAAGTTTATTTACCAGTGATAATACTTCTGTGCATTTGTACTTCTCATCTTCTAACATTGCCAGATCATTTGGCTTAATGAAATGAGATAAAAACTCTAGGCACGACTTATTTTTCTAATTCTTACAATTGGCTCTGAAATAAAGGCTTTGCCATACTTGGGTGAGAATCCTAGGGCTCAGGAGAGTTTGTAACTTAGTTACAGTTATACATGTGATGGGTACAGGAGCTGGACTCAATATTGTATATCATAGTTTTTTATTGGATCCATTTTATTAAATAAAGGCAACATACACAACATTTAAAATATGTTATAAGAGCCGGGCATGGTGGCGCATGCTTGTAATCCCAGCATTTGGGAGGCTGGAATCAGTCTCCAAAATCCAGCCTGGATCCAGGTTTGTGGCCAGCCTCAGCTACCTAGTGAGGCACTCCGCAACTTAGTGAGACCCTGTTTCAAAATAAAGAATAAAAAATAGGGCTGGGGATATAGCTCGGAGGTAGAATGCCCCTGAGTTCAATCCCCAGTACTGCAATAACTAAGTAACTAAATAAATAAATAAATAAAATATGTTATAAGATAAATGTTAAGGTCAATTTTTGGCCTCAGTATAAAAACGAATGAATTTTTAAGAATGAGGAAGCCAAGGATGTATGGTTGTATTTATGATCCATTTGCATTACATTCTCTAGAGAGTAACTACTGCAAGTCGGACATCCTGGTACATGCCTGTAATCCCAGTATTTGGGAGGCTGAGACCAGAGGATTGCAAGTTTGAGGCCAGACTCAGCAATTTAGTGAGACCCTGTTTTAAAATTAAAACATAAAAGGGCTAAGGGTATAGCTCAAAAGTAGAATGCTCCTGGATTCATTCCCCAGTACCAAAAAGAAAAAAAAAAAGTACAATTTTGTCTGCCATAATTTTGATTATACAACTAGAAGAGAACAATGTAACTGGCTCAGGTTTTATGTCACTCATATAAAATGAAACAGCATTTGGTAAAAACTCCAACTGTATGTATAATAAAATAACATTTTGGTAAAAAAAACCCTGAAAATACATATTTAATATGTATATCTAATACAAGGTATATGATGTATAAATATATATAAGAAGACTAATAAGAAGGACATAACAAAAATGTTAAGATATATGTTCTTTATCGATAGGTTACAGGTAATTTTCAGGCTTCTTTTTTTGACTCTGTATTTTTCTAAATAAAAATTCCCCAAGCTTGGCCATTATTTTTAATATAAAACAATAAAGTTGTTGAGTTGTTGCCAATGAGTTCAGTTTTCTCATTGGTAAAACTAGTTTCATTTGATTTTAGAATTTGTTGGAAGCTGTTTATTCCATCATGTAAGTAAGTTACAGGGTAAGCCTAATAACTATGGTTTATATTTTTATTCATGTCATCTAAGGTAAACATTTGTTCAGATCAAAGAAAAAGGAAGTTTTTCCCCCTTTACACACTTTGTAGGCCATGTGTGCCCATTCATAAATAAAAACTAATAGCTGAAAAAAAAATAAATAAAAAGGCAAAAATAATGCAGTCATGTGTTGCTGTCTCTCAACTTATGGTCTTAGAAAGAGATGAATATGCTGACATTTAAAAAAAAAAAAAAAAAAAAAAAAGCTTTGAGGAATAACTCTGGCCACAGTAGGCTGTCAGGTTGCGTGAGGTTTCACAGACCCTAACAAAATTGACGATTTAAGTGGCAACTGAATCAACTGAATATTTTACTCAAAAACCGCTTCTGGATTTAGAAAATTTGGTCAGATTTTATATATTAAGGAAATAAATGTCTACTTCCAATATAAAGTTTAATTACCTACTGGCCAGTTGACTTCTTCATCATCCTTGGTAATCTTGGGATTATAACTGAGGGATATATTTTCTTTGAAAACCAAATTTAGATTGTATTTATAAAAGAACTATTGGATAGATTAAGATACTGAAAGGAATTTGAAGGAAACATAAGTCTTCAACTTTAAGGTCATTTTTTTTTTTTTTTTTTTGCAGTACTGGGAATTGAACTCAGGGGCATTCTACCTCCGAGCCACACCCCCAGCCCTATTTTTTATTCTTTATTTTGAAACTGGGTCTCACTAAATTGCGGAGTGCCTCACCAGGTAGCTGAGGCTGGCCGCGAACCGGATCCTCTGGTCTCAGCCTCCCAAATGCTGGTATTACAAGCGTGCGCCACCACGCCCGGCTTAAGGTCATTATTTTAAAGAAATTATGTAGATAAAAGCCAGTGCAATCTAAAAAATATTGAGTAGATAACTACTTCCATATCAGCAGCTAATAATAACAGTAGGTACAAGTTACCAAGTGATTACTATAGGCTGCTTCACTCTTTCTTACATAAAGTACCTTAATTAATCCTAACAATACTAGTAACTATTAGCTTCATTTTAAAGAGAGGGAACTGAAGCTTAGAGAGGTTAAGTCAAGATCAAGAATCAGATTGTAAAACTCTGACATCTACGATGTAATAACCATCCATTTCTTGATCACTGAGGAACATTAAGCGTTTGTTCTGGAAAATTCAGTTAAAAGGACTACGGGGGAAACCCCTTTGACATAACTTGATGAGCAGGCCCCCAGGCTTCTGGTGTATTAGTGATCTGAGAAGAGATGTTAGGAAACTGACAGAAAGAGCCTCAGTTAGACACCAGTCATTCCCTTCCTCAAGAAAAGCTTCCTTGCTCAGCAGTATTATGGGAGAACAGGGTTTGGTGCTGAAGCCTTCCTGTTGTCACTGGAAAATTGGAGTCAGAGCCTGGGCTAGCCTCGTGTCCCATGATCACACCAGACTGAGAGGGCTGAAACCGCGTTGTACAATTTCCTTCTTCCCCCCCCCCTTTTGTCAAGTTTTTTTGTCGTTTCGTTGTTACGGGTAGTGACAGTTTCTGGTTTCTTTCGTTTATCAACGGTTTCCTTTACCACAGCCTCTATTCCTCCCGCTGGAAGCCTGGCACGATTGGAAGCTGGAAGAAAAACCACAACTGAATAGCCTGGCACTCACTTTCACAGTCATTTCCAACCACAGATTAATACTGTTACTGGATTTGACTAACGGCTCTCAATCAGCCCAACTGTCGTCGCTTGAGAACATGCTAGCCGGGACAGACAAAGGGGAAAACGGAAGCAGATCCAAAGCACGGTATAGGTTTACTGACTGCTCATCTTCTGAATCCAAAGGTATCTCTCTGAATATCCTTTTCTTGGTTCTTAATAATCTGCACAATGAGAGGATCAGGAGATAATGCCCCCCTCCATTCCAACGAGCTGGAGGCTGCAGTCGGCTGATACGGGTTACCATGGGCACCGGGTCGCATGCGAGGGCACTCTGCTCAGCTGCCCAAGACACGTGTGTAGCCTGCACCTTGCTGGGAATACATGGATGCTGGTGCTTGTGTGTGCTGAGGGGCCAGCATCGAAAGCTCCAATGGAAGAAGGCTGCCTTTGAATCGTAGTACAGTTGGTAACAGAGGTGTTCAACAGGAACCCATTATGAACAGGGACCAGGCTTTTCTCTCCATCATTTACTTTGGCACAGTAGACAAAGTAGCCTTGAGGAAGTGACAAGATTTTATATCAATAGATACAAAAAAAGGATGGAGCTAGCGGTGGCATATGCCTATAATCCCAGTACTTGGGAGGCTGAGGCAAGAGAACTGCAGGTTCAAGAACAGCCTCAGGAACATAGCAAGACTCTGAGCAACCTAGCAAGACCCTGTTTCAAACAAAACGAAACAAAACAAGGTTGGAGGTGTAGCTCAGAAATAGAATGCTGCTGGGGCCTCTGGGTTCAATACCCCCCCCCCCACGATGGTATGTGATAATGGTGAATGATTGGCTCAACTAAAAAAGTTGGAGCTTTCTACATTAACAAATTTCAACTTCATAGTTTTGGGAAACCATTAAGAGATCCCAAGCTCTGTGTCCCAACAGAATCTATCCCACAGATGAGAAGAGGAATTGAATGACTACTGTTTTCTTTTTCTTTTTGAGACAGGGTCTTGCTATGTTGCCCAGGCTGGTCTCCAATTCCTGGAACTCAGCTTCCCCAGTGCTGGGACCACAGACATGTGCCATCACCCCAGTCACTAGTATTTTTAATGGACCACTGCTAGGTGCTACTATTGGTGTCCACACACATCCATCCCAATTTTCCTCCTCAAAAATATGCATGCAATTAATACATTCCTGGTGGGAAAATAAAGTAGAGAAATCTTCCTGGAGGGCAATCTAACTCCATGCATCAAAGGCCTTAAGACTGGTTTAAAGAAGACTTGCAAATTTCATTCATTTGACAAATATTTACTACTGCCTACCACATACCAGGGAATATGTAAATACAAATAAATAACATCATGATTTACTTTTACTTAAAAAAAGCAGATTACAAAAAGCATGATCTCACTTTGTAAGAAAATTAAAATGTTATAATACATAGAAAAATCAGTTGAAAGAAACCCAGTAAACCACTAATAATCATCATCTCTTGGTCACTGGCTTATGGTTTATATTTTCCTTTTTTAAAAAAATAAGTATTTTGTAGAGAGCTATTTTGAGACTATATAAGTCTTCTGTCTTAACAGTTTTTATTCACTAGTTTTAGCATCCATTGATTTTCTAACTCCTTAATTCCGTCTAAATTAGCTGACATTCTACGATAAAAAGGTCTTTTTCTTTTCTCTTTATACCAGTACGTACTCATAGATTTTTATCTTATTCAGTAGGTTATAATCCTTTAATTATGTATTTTGATGTTTAGCATATCTTAGATTTCTCCAGTAGCACCTTCAAGCTAAATTATGAGCTTTTCTGATATGTTCCCATTATTTTTTGAGCATTTTCTTATTTCATGGTATAAGGAGGTGCTTCAGGCTTATATTGTACTTTTTTTTTTGTGGTATCGGGGATTGAACCCAGTGGGCATTCTACCTCTGAGCTATACTCCCAGTCCCATTTTATTTTTTATTTGGAAACAGGGTCTCACTAGGTTTCTGAGCCTGGCTGCAAAGGTGCAATCTTCCTGTCTTAGTCTCCCAAGTACTAAGATTACAGGCATGTGCCACTATGCCTGGCTTATATTGTACTCTTTACCTGTATTTTTAAAATGTTCTAAAATAATCACATACTATCTTTGTTAAATGAAAGAACACATACAATGCATACAATTTAAAAGTAATCTTATATAACATGTAATAATCTGTATAATGCATGAATTTTATGTAACATTATCCTAAATTCAATCAGATTGCTGACCCTACATGGTTCAGAAATACTAAGACAAACGGGGTTCCTCTCTGAGTTCTACTTGGGACAGGAGAGGGGAGCACCTACCTTGTAACCCAATGAGCAAGGTGGCTGTGTCTCATGAGATCATCAGATGTGTAAGTCATTGCTTTTTTCTTTTTCTTTTGGCGGTATTGGGGATCAAACACAGGGGCATTCTACCTCTGAGCTACATCCCCAGTCCTATTTTTCACTCTTTATTTGGAAACAGGGTCTCACTAAATTGCAGAGGGCCTCACTAGCTGAGGCTGGCCACGAACCTGGATCCTCCGGTCTCAGCCTCCCAAGTACTGGGATTACAAGCATGCCACCACACCTGGCTGTCATTGATCTTTTCTTGACTGAACTCAGTGGGCCAGCCACACAGCTGAGATGTGAAAGGGAACAGTTAAAGTGTACTCTGTCCAACTGATGTCTCAAAGTCAAATGTCTCCTTGCTCCCCACCCCCAGAACACTGCAGAGAAGAGTGGTGAGACACAGTCATTTTTCTTCTGTGCTTGAGTTTCTTCCTGCTGAGTATTTGGAGTTTCCCTATGAGCTGGTGTGGGGTACTTCTTTTTGTGCCTCAGAACAAGACTGTAGGAAGGTGTTGGGGACTACACTCTAAACTCAGTGAGGAAGACCCAGTAGGAGCCCCCAGCTGCTCTGCCTAGTTTCTATAATCTTATCAGAAACTAGCTACCATGCTCAGCCTCCTCCTGGACCAGTGCTAGCTTTTGTGGTGACTGTGTAAGGGTGGAGGGGAAGGGACACGAGGAGCCCCACAACGATGACAGTTAGTCACTACTTCACTATTGAGTCATCTGGCCATGCAGCCCAGCCGGCTGTGACCCCACAGTGAGCTCTGTATTCAGGCTCAAGGTTCAGCTTAGAATCCCAGCACCACAGAGCCCCAGCCGTTTTGACTGTGAATTCTTCCCATATCTGATTTAACCTCTGACAAGAAGCAACCTCCAAACCTGTGCTAGAGAAAGGATACACCAAGGTATTTAACCATATGAGCAACAGTAATACTGGCTAAGTTTTTCTGAGTGTGTACAATGCAAAGGGCAAAGCTAAGGGCTTTATATACACTGCTATTTTTAGCCCTGGGCCAGCACTATGTGGGAGCTACCTACGAAAATTCTCATTTTACACTTGAAATGGAGGTCAAAGGATGGTGAACAATGAGTCATTACCGCCCAGCTAAGAAATGAGAGACTGAACTAGACGCTCCAAAGCTGGTTCTCTCTCTTCAACTCTCTTATATCCTTCAGCTGAGATGGATGAAATGTTAGTGAATATGAGACAGACTGGACAAAAATTCCAGGGTTTTTGCAAAGAAAAAGTAACGAATGGAAACAATACTGGTAAGCTTGGTGTTAGGACCAAGTAGTGTTCTTTAGTTGATTTCAAGAAAAGAGGCGATTCTGAGGAGCCTGCAAGTCCATAAAGAACTCAGAGCAAGTTGGTCATCAATGAAGTCATTCATTCACTCACTCACTCAGTCACTCACTCACTCACTCAGGGCATTTAGGATCTCTGTTGTGCTCTTCACTCTGCTGAGTATAAGGCACACAGAGATGATAAGACTGACAAGCTTTCGAAGCCCTTGTAGGACTTAGAGTTTAGGAAGAAAGAAAATCACTGAATAAATGGTAACTGCTATGAAGAAAATAAGCCTCTCTGCTGGGGAATAAGAGAGTGGGGTTAGGAAAGGTCTAAGGTTTAACCTAAAGGATGAAAGAGTGGGAAGCAGGACTGAAGAGACCTCATCGCTTTCCTTTCATCCTTGGTAACAGCTGGAACTTTTGAGTACTTCTGAGGGGTACTTTACAATCTGGCCTCTGGTGAGCAGGTAGACCACTATTTTACAACCCATGTGGCTTTTTTTTTTTTTTTATCACTAAGGCTTTCCTTCACCCCCTTCGAAACATTACAAATATAAAGTGAGATTTCTTCTATTCGGTCTAGGACTGTCTCATTCTTTTTCTCGAATATGGAAAAACCACTTCAGAATCAGGGATAAGAGGAAAGGTCTTTGGGTTTCATAGAGTTCATCCAAGTGTACTATTTGTTTCTTCCCTGTGGAATTGTCATATCAGCTTTAAGAAAGATGATGAAAAAAAAAAAAAAAAAAGAAAAGAAAAATGAAAGAAAGAAATGGGCCCAGAGGGTCCTCTGGAAACAAGGCCAGACTTACTGCTCACGTGGGCCTTTAGGGGGAGAGTGGAAGGCAAAAGCAGAGAACTGGGTCCAGGTTTTTTTTTTTTTTTTCCTGTCGGTGCTATCTGTGCAGTGGTCAGACATGTCACTCAAGCTCAAACCAAAAGGCCTTTACAACCAGCACTGGTGAGTCCTGACCTACTTTCCTCATATTTCTGCAAATGGTAATTTTATTATTTCACAAGTAGAGATATTCAGAGTCCATGGAAGGCAACAGCATGGAAGAACTGGGGCCCTTCTTTGCTACAATCTGACTGCATTTTCTCTGAGAGAACAGCAGCTCCCTTAAGGACATGTGGAGTTGGGACGAGTGGACATTTACAGTTAAGATGGGACTATTTTTAATGTTTAGAGAATTTAAATCATGATTATCTTCTTGTGTTCGAAGACAGTCGTAGAGTGGTTGTGCATTCTCTTCGTGGAGCAATTTGATTGAGACCCTCTGCACTCAGGTTTCCAGAAATCTATTTTTCCCCCCATCATCTTTCCTCTAACTACTGAGTAATTAACCCTAATAACTAACCTAGTCTCCTAGGAAAAAGGCTTGTGAAATCCACTCCTGATTCATGTAATAAGTGCAGAAGGACACATTAAGTAATGGTATAGTCTGGAAAGGCCAAAATTCTTTTCCAAAGGCTTGGTCCACTCTGGAAAGAGAGCAGAGAGCTTCTTGTATTCTAATTAATGAAGCAACCGTCTACTGTTTCACACACTCCCGAGGTTTCTCTTGTCACACAGAAGCGACACAGATCAACCTGGCTCTCCACAGTAGCTGTCAGTGGAATTCCACACCACCTGATCCACACCATCACCACTCCAGGCTGCCAGTGTGGGCCTCCAGATTGGAAGGCCAAAGGGTCAGATCTGGGGCCTGATGCTGCACTGCCACAGTGGTGTATATCCAAAGAGGCCAGTGGCCAGCCAGATCCTTTCTGTGTAACAGCCTGGCCACTTGTCTGTAAGGGAAGACAAATCTCATTTTATGAGGTATGGCATGGAAAGCAAACTATCCACCCTACCTCCCAAAGCACTTGTGTGGCAGAAGGAAAACATATATCCAAGTATGGATGCAAAAGCGGACCTCTTTGGGGATGAACCTTCTGGTTATCTTTGTTTGGATTCTACAGTGTTTTCACCCAGCTCTCTCCAAATTTAAGCCGTATTTACAGTTCCTAGGCTCTTGGGATAATTCTCTTAATGAACCAACATGACGCCAAAGAAATGGCATCAGAGGCTTTGCCCTTTCCTGCTTTTTAAAGGCCATCCAAGACCATCATTCCCTAACATACCCACACAGGAAAAAAGATGCAGCTTATCTTGTTTATAAGCTATTGTGTTACTAGCATTTCAATGGGACAAGAAAGATAAGTAACTCTTGCAAAATAAAGTCTGACCCAAGCTTCACCCGATAAGGAGTTTCTATCTTGCTTAGTGCACATGATATTAATAAGATTTCAAATTCAGCATTAGAAACCAGGGTTGAGTCCAGAAGCAGGCTTCTCCAACACCAGGAGGGCGCCCGATCACTTTGCAGTGAAGCCACCGTCACAAACAGGATTTCCTAAAGAGGTCTTAGGGCAAGGGAGCTTCATTCTAACTTTGCCTCTGCCATCTGGGCAGCCCTGCTGCTCCTCCCCTACTGTAAACAGGCAGTTGGGGGGACTGGGGGACACTCCTTCCTATTGTTCCTCATGCCTCTCACTTCCCTTTCATCTTTGGTAATAGCTGGAATTTATGAGTACACTGGATGACCTTCCAAGTCTTTCCTTCATTGTTTATTTACTTCATCAAGACTCCTTAGCAGGACTCCATCTTTGGCTCTCCTCACCCTAGCAGTATTTGCCTGAAGGTGTGGCTTCCTTTCTGTATGCTGTTTTAACTGAATAGAGAAGGAGTCACGAAGACTGTGTGATTCTTACAGTCTAACAGTGATTATGCATACAACTCATACCTTCTGCTCTAGCCAGGTCTTGCTTTTCCAAGAATACTTTCTGTGGCTTGCTTCATAAAGTTCTTATTAAATATCCAATTAAACATCTCCAAAATCCACCTCAGTATTAATTTTTTCTTTTTATACTTTTATTGGTACAACGTAATTATACATCATAATGATATTTAAAGTGATACAAACATACAAGCACACATCACTTGGTGACTTCAGTATTAATTTCATGAAGTCCCTATTTTTCTAGTTCTGTTCAGGGTAACATTTAACTTCCCAAAGTTCTTATAGTGTGAAATCTGTACCATGTAGTTCAGCGTTAAATTTGCATGGTCTCATAGTGTTTTCGAATTATCATGTGCTAACACATCAAGCACATTTCTCTTATTTGCTCATGTGGGTTATAACTCCTTGAGGCCTGGTCTTTCACTTCTTTCCTCTCTTCCACAGTGCCTGGAACAGTCTTAAGCAACCAGTAAGATTTTTAAAGAATTGAATATCTTGTTCATTCATCAACTGTGAGAAGAATCCCACAGTAGTCCTAGTTTTAGTAAGTTCCAATTCCTTATGGTGCAAGTGGGTTGAATATATTATATGTAAACATTAGAAATATCCAAAGAATTAATATTGTTTAGGTTAGTAAAATGACATACAATCTCTTAAAATTAAGTGATTTCTGAGAATATAAAATGAAAAAAATATTAATTCCACTTAAAAAAACCTTGAGATTGTGCAACGTGGGAAGAAACATGGCAGAACTGGTTTGAGAAAGGCAAGGATGAAATAATGCCTTTGGCCTAGTCTATAAAAAAGCTACTCAAAGAATGATCGGCTCTGAGCTACAGGCTACAAGATGTTCCTTCATTCATCACTTATGTACTTGGTAGCCACTTTATGCTGTGCTGTTAGGTTCGAGCTATATGATGGCCAGCATAGATATGGTTTGGCCCATAGCTTCATAAGGAGGGGAACAAAAAGGCTTTTCTTTCTTTTTTTTGGAGAGCTATGGTTCAGTCTACCTCTGAGTCATACCCCCAACCCATTTTTATTCTTAATTTTGAAATAGGGTCTTACTACGTTACTGAGGCTGGCCAGGAACTTGTGTCTCAGCCTCCCAAATACTGGGATTACAGCCTGGCTGACTAACAGGCTTTAAATGAGACAACACTAAAGTAAGTATGTAATTGTGCAAACTGTGACAAGAGCTATGCAGATAGGCACCAGGGTGCTATGAGAGTGAATTCCAGAGGGAACTGATTTTATTCTGGGCCAGGGAAAGCTTCTTCGAGGAAATAATATTTATGATGAGATTTGAAGGAAGGGATGGAACAGTCAGAAGGTGGGTGGGGAGAGTTCCAGGTAGATAATTCCTGAAACCACTTAGGGAGTTTGTGGAAGGCACTACTATTATTGTTGCTTCTGAGTGGCAACGTCAGCAACTTATGGCAGCAACTTATGGATTCCAGTGGGAAGACAGGAAACCTAAATACTCATCTGACTGATCTTTCTTGACTTCTGACTGTGTGCCAGATACAGTTTTATACTCTTGGGGTATCTTTGTAAACAAATAAAAGTTTCTCTCTCCACGGAGTTCAAGTTGTATGACATGAAAGACAAAGTATTAACTTATTATTTATTTATTTTTTGGTACTGAGAATTGAACCTATGGCATTCTACCTCCAAGCTACACCCTCAACCCTTTTTATTTTGAAACAGGATTTCCTATATCGCTGAAGGTTGTCGTCAAACCTGAGAACCTCCTATCTCAGTTCCCAAGCATTAACTCACAACAGTTATCTAAATGTGGCAGGTCTAACTCATGGAACTTGATGCGTATAATGATGTGGCTCAGAGGAAGGAATTATGATGTAGGGAATGGAGGGGACAGCTATTACCTGTTGGGAGGTAATTCTGCATGCCCCTTGTGTTTTTGCACATCTTGAAAAACAGAGGCACTGACACTATTTGTTCAGGACTAGGTTTTTCAAGTGAACAGGCTTGGAAGATAGAGACTGTTTCTAGCATGCAATCATTCTTGTTTACTCTTCAACATAATAACCTCTCCTGCTGGGGCAAAGTTCTGGCTGACTTATTGAGCATTATAAAAGATTCTACTCTCCTAAGCTTGGGGTTTCTCTTCTCTAACACAATTGGTTGTGTGTGCAGGTGTTGACTGGCCCTCTGGCTACTGCTATTGTTGTAATAAACAGTCCTTTGTCTCTAATCCAAGATCTTGTGTCTTCTGTCAGTGTCCATAAACTCTGGCAGGCTAGTTTGTTAGCTTTCAAGTGGTGCTGGCTGAAAATATAAATTGCTTTATAAAAGGCCTCACTAAATTTATAAAGCGTAGACCTCAATATGTATTTGATGACTCAGTCTTTGCCAATTGGAGGATCATGCCCTCTTACAGCATGATTTTATTAACTCAGTACCATAGGGAAAGAAGTCATTAATGTGACCTAACGAGGGCCATTCTTACAAAATCAGAAAAAGACTCCACTGCTTTATCTAATTGCAATCTTTACTATAGATAGTGTGTGTGTGTGTGTGTGTGTGTGGTGGTGGTGGTGGTACTGGGGATTGACGGCATTCTGTCTCCAAGCTACACCCCCAGCCCTATTTTATTCCTTATTTTGAAATAAGGTCTCACTAAGTTGCAGAGGGCCTCATAAATTCCTGAGGCTGGCCATAAACCTGAAATTCTCCTGTCTCAGCCTTCCAAGTACTGGGATTACAAGCATGTGCCACCACACCCAGTTATAAATAAAATCTCCTTTACTACAAACTACCGTCTATAATTATCTCAATGTAACTTAACAAAGGCAATTTTTAATTTATGAAATCAGAAAAATAGTCCACTGCTTTCTCTAACTGTAATTCTATCTATCTATCTATCTATCTATCTATCATCTATCTATTGATATATACAGATGTAAACAATCTTGGTCAAATACACTGTTATTTTAGGGCATTTCTTTCCCAAATTGTATGTGTAGAACACTTCCAGGAGGTTTTAAGGCATATTAAAAAAAAATATTTCGTGGTCAAATATGTTTGGGGAGCAATGATTCATATACATAAAAATTTGAAGCGGACATTAGTGATAAGCACTCTGCTCAGTCCTCGGTACAGAACACCTTTGTTTAACCAGCATTTCCCTAATTAGTTTAGTCCTGGCGGGTCACTTCACAGCATCTTACTATCTACAAGCAGACCATAAGGAAATATTCCTTAAGGTGTTAAAAATGATTTATATGGTGAGGAATGTACTGCTATAATGACAGTATTACCTATGAAATCTCTGTAATTTGAAGTGGATAATAACAATGGGGAGGAAGTGGGGTATGCAGGAAGAGCTGACAGGTGACTGAATATCCTGGTTTGGTTCTCACATAGGCTGATTAGTTCATCTCCACTTAGATCCTTGGGATCAATTGCTTCTTGGGTCCAAAGAGCCAGAGAGTTCCAATTTCAGGACTATTACCATGTTTCAGGAAAGGACAACAATCACAATTACAGCTAACATTCACTACTTCCAATCAGTTTGCTAGGTGTTATTTTGAGTGTCTTTTACATCAAATTCTCAAATCATGAGAGAGGTCGCCGTATTATTCATTTTCACAGAAAAGGAAACTGAGGCATGGAGAAATAACTAAAGTGGAAGGACTGGGATTTAAACCCAGGTAGTCTGGTTCCACAGCATCAACCCCTGTGGCTCAACTATTTTGGAATGGTAGCATACATTAGCAAATTCATATATTGCTAGCGCAACTTATAGCACAAAGCGATTCACTGTATCTCCTGACTGGAGCAAGGCCTTGTGTGAGTAGCCTTCAAAGGTTAGGAATCATAAAATAACACCCAGACCTTGTGCTAACACATCTTAGAAAGCTTGTCCAAGTTTTACAGTTGTACCAGAAGAAATAAAATACAAACGGAACAGCATGTACCCATTGTCAAAACAATCTCTGACTTGCCTAATTTCTTCCTTTCACCAATTTGTTTCTATATACAATACTGACTTTAAATAAACAAACAAGTGGCTGCAAACAGTACACCCACACTCTGTATACCACAGCACTGTGCAAGGCCCCTTGTTAACATGGCTCACCTTTAAAGTATTTTTCTCACAGAAAAATACACATATACATCCATTTTTATGTTTCCCTCCCAAACTCTTGAACCTTTTGTATTCTCTTGGTGGGTGCTGAGAGCAGGTTCCCACTGCGTCCTCCTAGCTTTCAGAATTGGCATTCCTGACTGGGTAGACAATTTCAGCCGGAGATCATATCACAGCCATCCTGAACCCTGTGTTCTGCAGTGTCTACTACATTCTATCCTGTTGGGCTTTTTGTTGTCATTGCCATTATTTTATATCTTGGTTTACTAATTTACTGTTGCCACTGTAACTAATTACCACAAATTCCATGGCTTAAAACAACACCCATCTCATAGTTGTGTTGGTCAGATATCCAAGTGTGGCCTTGTACAAAGCTGACATCACAGTGTTGGAAGGTCTCTGGTCCTTTCTTGAGGTTCTGGGGATAAATCTGCTTCCAATTTCATACAGGTTGTTGGCCAAATTCAGTTCCATGTGATTATAAAACCAAGAGACTGAGGTCCCTGTTTTCTTGCTGGCAGTCAGCTGGGGCTACCCTTAGTACCCAGAGGTCTGCCTCTAGTTCCTGATGTGGCCCCAAGAACATCTGAGAGCTGGCAAGTTTATAATCTTAATTAAATCGGAAAAAAATTCCTTTTTCCATGTAATGTAACAAATTCATAGAGATTAGGGTGTGGATATATTTGGGAACTATTCCAGGAACAACTTTTGGTGAACTTTTCTTTGCCAGGATGGCTAACTTAGGTGGTAAATGGTAATGCTAAATCTGTCTTGAAACAGTGACAAATGAGCAACAATAACAAAATAAACAAAGGAGGAATTTCACAACTAGATATTAAATTCTATGTTTTATCCAATCCCAGCCCTGAAGGTCTGGGAAACAGGAGAAAAATCTGCAGGGAGTTAGAACTAGTGGAAGGTCTTCGATATTATAAAGAGCATAATGAACTACCTAGACCAGCAACTGTTCAAATGGTGGCTGGAAGAAACTACTGCTGGAAGCATAGGGTGACTTCAGGGGCCCTATAGCCAATTCTCAGGAATGCATCTCTATAAGCATGAGGTAAAAGATACACTTTTATAAACAAGAAGAACCCCAGGTTCTAGAGAACCCTGGTGTGCCAGTTCATAATAATGCCAGCTCCTTGAGTAATGGAGAAAAGCAAGAACATCTCGGGAGCTGCGGTACTCTGGGCAGTGGCTCTTGGCCAGTGGTATGGAAGTATGGCACTGTGGGTAAGGGATGTAGGGATATTAACACTAACACATCTAAGAACATGAATAACATGAGTGCACTCTTATTCTAGGGAGGAACACTATAGCACAAACACTTTCATATTTCACCCCTCTCCCATTTTTTTTTTTTTTTTTTTTTTTTTTAGTGGTGCTGGGGATCCAACCCAGGGTGCATGACCTCTGAGCCACACCCTCAGCTCTGTATTACTTTTAATTTGGAAACAGGGACTCACTAACTTGTTGGGAGCCTTGCTAAGTTGCTGAGGCTGGCTGCCAACCTGCGATCCTCCTGTCTCAGCCTCCCAAGTACTGGGATGACAGGTGTGGGCCACCCTGCTTGGCTCAACACTCTATAATTTGTAATGATACATTATTCTTTATTGAGCAATTCCACTAACATTGGATATTTTCATTAATTCCATTTCTGCATTTGTATAGATCATCTTTAAATGGAGAATTTCAGAAAAATGAGAAAATACCAGAAATGCTATTATCAGAAGGAACAAATCACCTCCCCTCCCAAAGTTTAACTGTTTGCCTTTTGCGTCCCTCCCTCCATCCTCCTGGGTGTCGGCTCTGCTCCTGGCCGCCTGCCTCCTAAGGGACTGTAATTTGGCTACTCCATTTTGTCTTTATAGTATTTTCTTATCTCATTCATCTCCCTTTCCATTTCATCTTTAGTTTCTCACTTTGACCCAGTCTTTCTCTTATTTTTTTTTTTCAAAGTCTTTAGAGATCATTTCTTTTTAGTCATAGGTGGGCTAAAATGAAACATAACTTTAGTCATATTTAATTAGACTTTTAAATCTGATGGTATTCTCTTGCCTGAGGCTTTTCAGGGGAATTTCTGAAGTCCAATTACAGGGCTATTCTCATAATAAGGACTAATAATCATAACGAAATTATTTGCTTTTAAGCCTCATCCAGATGCTGTTGTGAAAAATATACTAACCCAACCACATTCCTATAGGGTCATTAGTGTGGCCAGTACAAACAGGTGAGTTCTGCTGAAGTCCCAGTTCGCCTGGGAGCTTCTGTGAAGAAGCGGGTGTTGGGTCTGCGGCCAGTCTCACTGGGCATCCCCCAGTCCTTTCATACCATGGCATCCCATTCTTCAGGTGTTAGTTTGGATACCCCTCTCAGTTGGCCCACATATGCCCAACTGGTGTTTGACCAACAAGCACAGTAATGGAATCCTTGCATACCTGAAACTTTCTGTTGCCTTCTCACATTTAAGACAACTCAGCTGAGTAGAAAGTTCTTGGTTTACAGACACCCTCACCAAGATATACAATGTTCTCTATTCTCTTCCAGCTTTTGGATAAACAAAAGAGAAGTCTGAAACCAACATGATTTTTTTCTCCTTTTTTGTAAAACTTTGAAATAAATTCATTTAATCCTTGTGAGCTTTTTTTTTTTCCGAACATTTTTCCAAGGGTGTGCTGTTTTCTTCTTTGGTGTGGATTCCCAGGCTGGCCTCCCTAGTATTCATTTCCCCCTTTTCGTTTCTAACAGGACACTGATATTCTTCAAGTGTGCATGTATCTGATGCTCAAGGGTAGGTATACATCAAAAGTAGTTCCAAGGATGAATCTCAGGATTCCTGTTGAGAATCCCGAAGTGGAAGAGTTCTTTATCTGAATATCCTAGTGTGCAGATGTGAAAACTGAAACTACCACAACCACTTTACCAAGAGTGAAGATAGGCTTTGAAGATGCCAACACACAGAAATGGAGCTGCAGCTTCTGGATTAAGCCAGCCCTGAAGCTCCCCTATCTCTGGAATCACCCCTTGTAAGAGAGAGCCAATAAGTTCCTTCTCCTCTAAGTTGACTCAAATTGTGTTTTCTGCTCTCAGAGCCTTGAGCATCCCAACAACTAGTGTCTCTTTTCAATGACTTTCTCATTAATATTGCAAGAGTTTTCTGCAGACTCAAGTCTTTTCTCAGCTGGACATGTTTCTTTGGTTATGGTTTGGATTACTGCCTTTCTAGACCATTAACTTCTTAGCCCAGATTTCCATTCTCTATCCTTCATATTTATATTTGTTATTTTTCTCACCATTTAAAACCTTTTGTTGTTTTTGTTAACATTCTGTGAGAACTTCCATTACTGTCCTTTACATCAATGATTCCATTTCCTTCAACATTAATTCTACTTTTTACTCCTATCAGATTGGGGGTGGTGGTTTTGGGGCTTGAACCCAGGGGCATTCTCTCTCCAAGCTACACTCCCAGCTCTTTTTATTTTGAAACAGGGTCTCACTAGGTTGCTGAGAGTTTTGCTAAGTCGCTGAGGCTGGTTTCTAACCTGTGATCTTCCTGTCAGCCTCCCAAGTACTGGGATTACAGGCATAATCTTGACTCAGTGCCGTGTGTGTGTGTATGTGTGTGTGTGTGTGTGTGTGTATGTGTGTTGTAATGAAGAATGAACTCAGAGACATTATACCTTTGAGTTGCACCCTCAGCCCTATTTTTATTCTTAAAACATGGTCTTACCAAGTTGCAGAGGGCCCCACTAAGTTGCTGGGTGAGAATCTGATTCTCCTGTGTCAACCTCCTAAGCACTGGGATTATAAGAGTGTACCATCGTGCCTGGTTTCAGTGCCACTTTTAATCATTAACCAAATGCATTTGAAATTAAAGTTTTGCATGTTAATACCTAGAAAATTCAATGTAACTCTAACAAGCAAAAATGTATAACAATTGGCTTCCAAATTATTTCTGAATATTAAAATATTGGTATGTCAAATTATTACTAACTAAATGAGCAACATAGTACAAACGCATTTGGCAGGCTCCTGTTGCCTGACTTCCAAAGTATTGGGTTTTCTCCCACTTTATGGACAGACAATGTACAACAAACTCTTTAACTATGTCAGTGATAAGAGACGGCAGCATTGAACTCAGTTAATTGTTAAATCTTATTTCCACTGGAAATCTTCCATTTTGAGTGTTCCCTGCAATATTTCACTTTGCAAGTAAATACCATCTGCATGTCTGTAGCTGTCTCTGCCACACTTTTGACCTCATATTATAAAAGTGTATGCATGCACATACATACTTAAGACACATACACACTCCTAAGTAGCCAATAACTCCTAGCTCTATCCAAGAGTGAATTCTACTATCTGTAAATTTAATTTGGCAAGCAAAAATGGAGCAATAAATCACAAACCCAGTACCATGATGTAGTATCAGAGAAGGTCAATATGGAAGATCATGTTGAATGCTCTATATTTCTTAGGTTAAAATGGGAGGTAGAGAGGGACAAGGGAAGTCAGTAGAAAGGAAAGAAGCAAAGACGGATGGAGGAAAAGAAAAAGAGATGAAGGGAGAAAAGTATGATATTTCTATAAGATAAATGCCAAAATTTCACAGTTAAACCAAATAGTGCCCTTGTCAGACACCAGCTCCTCCAGCGGCCATGGGCAGGCCAGTGCAAAACAGCAGAGCTGGGACCTGGGTACACACAGCACTCCACAGCACAGACCAAAGGGAGTGCCCACAGATTGTCACTATAACCTACCACCAGTATAAGGTCTGGTAGAATCTTTTGTCACACCTTGCCATTTGTTGTAATTCGGCACCTTAGTGCCGTTCAGAGGGAAGTTACGCAAGCATACGATGAAATTTCATGAATTTATGTTTACCTGAAAAATCTATTGTTATTTACTTATATTTAGTCTTGTATAATAAATTTATGTGAACATCATAAAACAACAAATGTAAATGTTGCATAATGTTTTGGAAGAGTTACTATGGTCAGACTCAGATTAGAGATTCACATTCCAGTGAAGTTAGCTAAGGTAGCTTTGCGCAGGCCTGGTGTTTTTAACTTTGTAGGCCTTCAGAGCACCTCCTGTTCATGAGAAAAGGGTGGTGAGAAGTTTGCCATTTACGAAAATCAAACTAGTAAGAATTGGCTTCCGATGTATCACATCTCCTTTCTCTGCCAGTGTCTTATAATTAAAAAGAAGTGGGTGGCTTCTTGCTTCAAACTAGATGTTTTTATGTGACTCAGTAGTTGAAAGATGTGACCAGGTAGACCTCAGGCTTTATGATCAGGTAGACTTGAAACTACTAGTTGATTCTTTTTCTAATTAGAGGAAGCGGCTGGTGGAAGGGCTTCCAGCATTATTCTGAGGCTGTAGACCCAGAAGGCAAAATCTCAAGTAATAATGTGTGAGCTCTGGGGACTAACAAGGGTGAATTCAGTAAAGAGAGGGCCCTGGCTTCAGGTCCTCCCGAGAAGGAAGATCAGAACTCAGTAAACACATTCTCTAAGCACAGATACTATGGGACGGATCTTCATGGTGCCTGTGCACTGGGGGGTGGGAGGTGCACAACAGTCTGAAAAACTGCTTGAGACTTTATCTAATTTTTTTTTTTTTTTTTTTGCGGTACTAGGGATTGAACCCAGGGGGCATTCTACCTCTGAGCTATACCCCCAGTCCTATTTTTCATTCTTTATTTTGAAACAGGGTCTCACTAAGTTGCGGAGGGCCTCACTGGGTAGCTGAGGCTGGCTGCGAACCTGGATCCTCCGGTCTCAGCCTACCAAATGCTGAGATTACAAGCGTGCACCACCACGCCCGGCTTATCTAATTTTTTTTTTTTTAACTGACAAAATGAGGCTGATTCCTTCCCTATGGTTACCCAACTGATAAAAAGGAAACCCACAGTGAATTTTACAGTTAAAAGAGGTCTCTTATGCATCAACCCAAGCTTAACAGCTTTATAAAATTACCACACTCACTTATATTTTCCAGTTGGTATTGTTTTTACAAAGGGTTTGAAGAGGTAGTGAAAACCTACATAAGAGTTCATGTTTTGCCTCACTCTTGATAACCTTTGTTAATCTTCGAGAATCTCAATCCTACCTCCCACCTTAAGCTAAAAACATTTTAGTTTAAGATTTTTGGAGGGTAATTTGGTATAGCTAACCAAATTTTAAAAATATGTGTTATGTGACCCTGTAATTTTGCTTCTGGAATTCACCATACAGAAATATTTGGACAAATGTTCTACATAATAATCACAGGATTTTACTGTAACCTTGTTTGTAATAGGACCAAA
Organism: Graphiurus murinus; assembly: GCA_004027655.1. Lineage (NCBI taxonomy): Eukaryota > Metazoa > Chordata > Mammalia > Rodentia > Gliridae > Graphiurus > Graphiurus murinus. The sequence continues at coordinate 45,824 of PVLC010006176.1, read as the reverse complement.
ACCAAATGAAAAAATAAAAACAACCCTAAATGTCTATCAACAGGAAATTAAATTATAAAATAAATAAAATTACAGCTTTTCAATAGGCTAAAAGTGAGTTAGAAATATAGTGTAAGCCCATTTCGGTGCAAGAAATTTATGGAAGCAGATTTTTTTTTTTTTACATTTTTGAATTCATAATAAAGAAGATAACAGAAGTATATTCAGGTGGTTATCACTGGAATTTTGGATAGGAGTACAAGAAAGACAATATTTACATTTTTGTAACATCTGGATTTTTTTTTTTTTTTTGCAATACTGGGGATTGAATCCAGGGGCATTCTACTTCTTACTTACACCCCAGGCCTATTTTTTAAATTCTTTATTTTGAAACAGGGTCTAAGTAGCTGAGGCTGGCCACGAACCTGTAATCTTCCTGTCTCAGCTTCCCAAGTGTTGGAATTACAAGCGTGCGCTATCATGCCCGGCAACATCTGGCATTTTACAACCAAACTATTGTATTAAATTTTTTTTTTTTACAAAAGCTAACTGGCATCTCCATCTCCTAAGCTGATCCTTCTCTCAGCAATTCTTGGTTTTCAGAGTAGCATGTGGAGTGAGAGGTCACAGAGACAATGAGGATCCCAAAGCACAATTTTTAAAAAGGACACACTAAGGAAGACCTGCTAGTGCTGATAAAAACACTATTTTATTTTTGTAAGTTGGTGCTCAAGCATCGCTAATTCAGGGGAAGAAGGCCAGGTGGCTGCATCAACCTCAGTTCTGCTGGTTTTACATGAAAGAACCAACTTCTATCTATAGTCCCCAACCAAACTAGAAAAGGAGACAGCATAGGAGATAGAAGAATGAGAAAGCAATGCAGCCGGGGAAAGCTCATTGTCTTGCTTTCTTTCCCCTTATCATTAAACAGCAAGTAAGCAGCTTTCTCTCTCTCTCCCTCACCCCCTTTCTATTTTGGAATTGAACCCAAGGGCATTCTACCTCTGAGCTACACCCCCAGCCCTATTTTGTATTCTTTATTTTGAAACAAGGTCTCACTAAGTTGTGGAGGGCCTCACTAAGTAGTTGAGGCTGGCCTTAAACCTGTAATCCTCCTGTCTCAGCTTCCTAAGTACTGGGATTACAAGCATGCACCACCATGCCCAGCTTGTTTGTTTCTTTTTTATAATTTTATTTGATGGTTTAAGACCTAGGCTGTCCCATAGAGTACATAAGGCTACCAAACACTTGAAATGTGGCTAGTCAGCTGGGCTTGGTGGTGCACGCTTGTAAATCCCAGCATTTGGGAGGCTGAGACCAGAGGATCCGGGTTCGAGGCCAGCCTCAGCTACCTAGTGAGGCACTCTGCAACTTAGTGAGACCCTGTTTCAAAATAAAGAATAAAAAAATAGGGCTGGGGGTATAGCTCGGAAGTAGAATGCCCCTGGGTTCAATCCCTAGTACCACACACACACACACAAAAGAAATGTGTGGCTAGTCTGAACTGAGATGTACTATAAATGTAAAACACACACTGGATTTTTTTTTTTTTTGTGATACTAGGGATTGAATCCAGAGGCATTCTACTTCTGAGCTATACTCCTAGCTCCCCTCCCAGCCCCAGAACAGGGTATCTTTAGGTTGTTGGGATTCTAGCTATGTTGCTGAGGCTGTCCTTGAACCTGTGATCCTCCTGTCTCAACCCAAGTACTGGGATTACAGGCATGTGCCACCACACCTGGCCACACATTGGAGTTGCAGATTTACTATTATAGGTCGTACAGCTCTGGGTTCCAGTATGTCCAATAACCAGATGTGGAATCCTGGGGTAAGGTGCTTGGGAGGATTAATATGTCAAGTGTGAGCTATCCCAGACACATTAAAAGTTCCAGAAATGACCAAGATATGGTTCTACAAAGACATCAGAGGTGGAGTGAATCTTCAATGCTATCTACTCCAACACATCAGAACCTTTTTAAATCTCAAAAGTCCAATGTATGAAAGAGAGGAAAGCAGATGGCTGGGAGCCCCTTGAATTATACACAGGAGGGGTCCGAGGACTCTGTGAAGCACAGTGACCTCCGGCTCCGGACGTTGATGGTTTGCCCTCAGTCGCAAAGCTAGTAGGGCTGGAACATAGACTTGGATTTCTGGTTCCTAAGAAAGAACACTGTGCTCTGGTGGACAACTTGTGTGCACAGAGGGAACGTGTCTGAGAAAGGCGCCGTGAGACAGGTATGACAGAATTCTGCAGAGCTGGCAAGGGGGACAGAGCATGGCAGATCTTGTCCTTAAGGAGGCAGCTCCTAGGCACATCTCTAAGATGAGAGAAGGCAGGCAGGCACTGAGGACAAGAGAAGGTCAAGAGTTTCTGAGGAGAACCTTCAGGCATGCTCTGGGGCCAAAAGGTAGAGCACCTTCACAAATCACGACATACTGGGGTGTAATCCATGCTGAGGCCAGAGTAAAGTAGGGGTCTCCTTTAGAAAGGTCTTGAGGACTGATGATCCTATACTAGCTTTGTCAACTTTTTGCAAAAGGTTTGGATAACAGGAGTATTAATTTATTGTAAGTACACAGAGAGGTGGGAAACAGACTGGTAGGTTACTGCTCCAGGCTGGTGACTGTTAGAGAAAGCTTGAATTAGGGTGACAGAAGTCATGATGGGAAAGGGTGAGATCTGAGAAACTGGGTGGAGACAAACCACAGGACTTGGATACCAAAGGATGGAGATGATTCCAAGGCTACTCAGACCCCTCAAGTGGGCAACTATGGGGATGTGGGCTCCATTAACAGAACAAAAGAAGGTGAGAAAAGAAGTAGTTTGAAGAGTTGGTGACGGTCAGGCTGTCAGAGACTGAAATGTGGTTCTGGAGGGTCATCTCCATCTTATCCAGACAGAACTCTGGAAACATCTAGGTGAGGGAGAAGGGAGATGAAGAGGGGCCATTAAGAGGATGGAGGCAGATGCACCTGGAGTGTGCAAGGCAGACAGGGTTACAAGGAATGAATGCTCACAAGGTTCAAAGGCTGCAGACACCAAGTGAGGTGGGGAGGAGGTCCCCGTCAACCTCTGAGGCAGCAGCCCGAGTGGCAGGAGGTCGAGGTTCAGAGTCTCATAATTTATTAGCTGTGGTATGCTATACTACTTCATCTTTTCAGGACTCAGTTTCCTTATCTTTAAAATGGGGATGACAACAGAACTTCATAAGTTATTCCGAGATTTAAGTGAAGTTGTGCATTTTAAAGCACCATGTACAGTACTTGGTTCACAGTAAGTATCCCCAAAATGCTATCTATTTTAATCATTGGAAGGGACTAAGGGATGAGAAAATGGTGAAGAAAGAGGCTACATGTACATCTATTCTTTTAAGATGTCTTGCTACAAAGGGAAGGAGAAAGACAGAGGGGAAGGAGGGTCTTTCCAAGATGGAGTGATGAGAGTTAGCAGACAGGGAGAAGGGACTCTGATGGGCGAAGCAGAAGGTGATAATAGATGGAGTGAGAGCCTGTTAAGCAGGGTAGGGTCAAGAGCACTGGCTGAGCCGGGCTTGGTGGTACATGCCAGTAATCCCAGCACTTGGGAGGCTGGGAAACGAGGATCACAAGTTCAAAACCAGCCTCAGAAACTTAATGAGGCTTTCATCAACTTAGTGAGACCCTGTTTCAAATAAAAAATAAAATAGGGATGGGGGTATGGGGTATAGCTCAGACGTAGAATGCCCCAGGGTTTTCAATCACTAGTACCAAAAAAACAAAAACACAAAAAAACCCCAAACAAAACAAAAAACATAGGTTGAAGCATTATTTGACTTGGAAAGAGAGAGAATGTGTCCTCAAACACAGGAGAGAAGGCAGGCAGAAGGTGAAGCTAGAGAGTTCTGAGTGGAAAGGAGGTGGGTTGAGGAGCTCACTTGGATGCCCTCACTCATTTCAACTAACTGGAGATGGCTTGAATGCTGGGGTGTGTGGGAGGAGATTGGGGCTTAAGCACTGTGGGCGTTGGATGGTGAGGGATTAAATCCAGGGTCTTGCACATGCTAGACCAAGTACTGCACCACTAGGCTATATCCCCAGCACGGCCTTCTTTTTAATGATGGAACATCTGGAAGATAATATTCCTAAGGCGTAATGTCCCTAGGAAGTAAGCAGAGAACCTGAGTTCTTCACAAGGGTCGCTGGATGCTGAAGTATTGGCTGGGGGGACAGGAGGAGCACAGGGCGAGTGATGCAGGACCCTCAAAGTATCGTGTCTTCTCCGGTGTGCAAAGCACTTCTATCCGTCACATATCTCTTTACTCTGTAGTGGTTCAATGCTACAAATCACTCATCCTGGTCCTGGAAGTCTCCAGGTGATGCAGCTAAGAATGGAAATTGGGAGTGGGAGAGGATGGCCAAAAGAAGTCAGAAGGCTTTGGCAGAATCTTGTCCCCAAAGCAGCAGATGTACAACTATCTCAATTCCCTTCTCAGAGGGGATACGGCATCTAACAGGAAAAGAGTTGTCTGTAGTCACCTTGAAGAAAGCCTGTGGTGAAAAGTTCAGGGAAGCAGGGTGACTTGTTGCCAGAGAACAAGTATTCCAAGAGCTAGAGTAGAAAGATTAACAGAGATTAAAGAAAGATTAACAGAGATTAACAGAGGCTGAGAAAGCCAGAGAAGAGAGGTGTTGGCTGCTAAGAACAGGGAGGGGGTCATGAAAAGTAGGAGAAAAGAACATGGCAGAATGGTTGAAATAGTACTAATATAAAATCTAGGTTGTGGAGAAGACCATGAAACATGCAGACTCAGGGTGTCAGGATGCAGGGACCTGGAGGGCTACAAAGACGCCCTAACAGTGAGAGGCCAGGCCTCACGGTAGCTTCTCAGTATATGGTATGAAAACAAATATATGTTTTCATTTGCAGTTATATATAATTATCCTGTACATTATTATACTCAACCAAAATTGGTCCTTTTCCTGGATATCATCTGGGATATTTCTCTACTCAAGAAAATGTTCCTTTGGGGTTTTCCCCTTTTAGCTGGTTCTTTGAAGGAAGGAGGGGAAAAGGTCCAGGAAAATAACCAAGGAAAGATAAGAAATCTGTAAAGTCCAGCTGAGTTCACTGGGTTCTACATGTACATTCTAACTTCATCTGAGTTGCTGATGTTTCTTCTCATGGTGTAGGGCTCACTTTCTGGGGCCTCAGGGTCTGGGACAGCCAGTTAAAGACCTTGATGTCACTGGGAGTGCACTCAGATATGAAGAAGCACTGACACAGTGACCAATGAAAAAGTCAGCAAGGCACGCAGTGACATTTTAGACATTTGCTCACTGCCCACAGAGCCACAAAGGACAGTCTCACTGTTAGTTTCTCAGATACTGTGTGTTTAATTCATAGAAATCAATGACGGCAAGCCTAGAGGCCACCAAACAAGGGGTAATATAACCATGAAGCCTTGTTTGTTTCCTTCTAACAGTGACTGTATTTGTTATATTCTTCCTGGTGGCATTTGGCATTTCTTAGCTAGGGATCAGCAGAGCTGGCAGCTCAGAACTTCTAAGAATTACTATCTGTTTACCACAATCTCCATATTCAAAGAATTAGTAGCATGCTTTATTTTTCAAATGTGCATTTTCTTTTTATGACTTTGCCATAACCTGGAAATACCCATAACTTCCAAACCACAGACAATGGTTCTGGCCAGGATCACAACTGATAGATACCTGGAGGGTTGATATTATGAATTTATTTTGCCATGTAGTTAAAAAACAATCTATCCTATCCTCTCCATCCATCTCAATCCTTTAAGCTGACTACCTGGCTACTGACCAAATTCATAACAACATTTTTTAGTATTAAAAAACAACTCAATGTGGAGTAAAGATGGATTATCCATGGACAAAGAGTTAAAGGAGAAAGATAAATACCTAGTTATAATCCATTTTGCAGAATGCTTCTGTGGGTCAGTGTGGGCAGTTATTAAACCCAGATAATAGTGACAGATGGTTATTTAAAATCTCTGGCTCTTTGTCAACCATCTGCCCCAAGACTTTCTTTACTGAGTTTCTATTTCCTACATATTCAATTTTAGAAGAGAAGGCACGTACCTCTTAATAATATGACAGAGAACTGGTCAACCTTTCCAACATAAGAGAGATTGAAAGTCAAAGCTATTAAATATCTGATTTACTTCTTGGCCTCTCTAAAATATCATTGCTGCTACATTAAAGCAACAGAAAAAAAATCCATTAAAATACAGCATAATAGGTCAAAAAACAGCAAGAGGAAAACAAACAACATGGCAGAGTAGAAAAGTCAATGACTATGGAGTCAGGCAGACCTGGGTTCAAAACTGGCTCTGCCATTTAATAGCTGTGTACTCTTATTCACCCTCTTTGTGGAAGGTTCAGTATCTGTAAACTCTGGTCATAGCCCTCGGAATGTGGGTTTGATGAGATAAAACATGTGAAGGGCCCTGCTAAGCTCATAACCCAACGAATGCTAACTCCCTCTGCTTCCTTTCTTCTCCCTAGGTTATGGGGGATGGTAAGCCCCCTTGATTAAAAAATGAATATTCCTCAAAGATTTTGTATAAAACAAGGATATGACCCCTAATAAAGGTTAATCTTGACTTCTACCTTTCCAGAGAGGAATCTTTTCCACTCTCCCCAAATAGTTTTCCCATTATATCTACTCATAGTACCCTCTGCTATACCTCTCAGCGCTCACCCCACTCATCACGCATGTAATGACTTTCTTATTCACTAGAATTTAAGTTATCCCTTTAGAAGTGGGCCTTACATACAGGAGCAAGTAGTAACTTGAAGATTAAATGGAATACACTATTATAATATAGGATTTCTAACCTGTGACATACACACCTGTGATAGATGAGATGATTTAACGGGATGAACATGGACTAAGCTTCTTAATTTTAATGTTTAAAATACACACATATGTGTGTGTCTGATTTGCACTAAGCAATAAATAACTGGCTCACCAAACCTATGATCTTGTATATTTTTGAAGCTAAATAAAATAGTAAATTGGTTTAGAAAAAAGTAAGGAAGTATTGTTTTTGTCATATGAATATGGCAAAAACAATGAAGGTGAGAAAGAGATGACAAAATTTGGGAATTACTGCCTTAGTAACTAGTAGGAACACAAGGTGGACACAAGCCAGATTCCCCGATTTAGAATTAGCATAAAGTAATGAGGGAGTCTGCTTTCAGAATCCAGTTTGTGACTCCTTAACTGGGTCAACAATGAATCAGAAGTCAAGTTGGATCCAAGTCAAGCTGGGAGCTGGACCCCAGGACACAGCTGGCATACGTAAGCAGCATGCTGTATTCAGATATCTGGGTGGTATCTTAGGAAATACCAAATGTAAATTGAAACAAAGGTCAGATCCCAAGGCATATTCAAGGCCACAGCCAAACCAGCAAGAACTACCTAGAGGACAGGACACCCACCCTAAGAAGGATGTGATTGACCTGACTTCATTCTTCTTCAGCCTTAAAGGTACCTGGGCCCCGATTTCCGATATTGCTTCCTCTTCCCAAGAAAATATTTCCTAATTTACTACCTCATGCAAGCCTCCAGGAGAAAGGGTATACTTTCTTATGTGACATGTAAAGAGCGAATGGGTCTGTACCCAATATCTTACTTCCATCAAGATAAAGGAGCCTTGAACCTCCATTGTCTGAGTCCTCCTCCTCAGACCCAATGTCAGGATGGAGAGAGATATTCCTGCCATGTTGGACTATTGATGAATTGGCACAATTGATGTTTCATGTATGTTATAGGATTATACAGGATTCTGCAAGTGAGGCTGGGAACCTGATTACCAATTACTATCACTTCAGTGGAACATGTTTTTAATGCTTGAATATAAAATTGGGGGCTGTAACTGCTCCATAACAAGGGACTGCTCATACTTAAAAATACAGCAAATTCCTTACTAGTAAATGCTTAATACTATATATCTCACATTTTTTCTTTCTTTTAACAGTTTTTATCATCAATCATGGACAATATTCAAGCCTGTACTGTTGAAGAACAACTGAGTGCCTTCTCCACACACCAAAAGAAGGACTACATCTTTACACTGAGGATGAAAATTCTGGACACATAAATGTAATTTCAGTAAGTGTTTCTATGATCAGCCCTTAGCTGCACCAAGTCATTCCTTGGATGACCTGGAATGACCATCCTGACTCTCATCCTGCTGCTCTATTGACAGTAATTTATTCCCTGTTCTGACCATAAGCTTTTAACCCAATGTGTTCCATACTTGCTGGCTGAAAAGAATCACTTGAGGCATTTTTGAAAATAAGAATTCCTGGCCCCGGACCAGTAATGAATCAGAATTTCAAGGGAGTGGCCTGGGAGCTGCACTTTTAAAGACTGCCCATCCCTGGTGATACTGTCATTCCATCCAGTGGTTCTTACCCTGGGGGGTATATTAGGATCAAGTGGAGGGCTTGTTAAAACATGGGTTACTGGACTCCAGCCCAAGAGCTTCTAATTCAGTAGTGCTGGGCTGGGGCCTGAAAATTCACATTTCCAAAAAGGGGTCTCAGGTGATGCTAACAGTGCCATGCAGGGACCACACTTCCAAACCCACTCACTTAGCCTGTTTGGTAGACACTGCAGCTGAGTTGAATGTTACTTTTCCCCTTCCTTCCCTTGTAGAAAAACAATACTGGATTAGAACTCATAAGACTTCCTTTCAATTCATGCTCTGTTACTTCTTAGCTGCCTGATGTTAGACAAATAAATTAGCCACTCCACCTCAGTTTCCTCTTATTGTAAGGATTAAAAATGGTAACACAAAGGAATAGCTTTGGCACTGTACTCAGCACACAGTAGGCCACCATTAAACATCTGTGTACTTTGATCTCCTTGCCATGATCCTGTCCTAGGAGCTATAGATGCGTTTGCTAAGTTTCAGAAAGGGTTCCCAAAATTAAGTGCACAAAACTTGGTTTGGCTACAAGGACAAAGAAGCAAGCAAGCAAACAAGCAATGGCTGAACACTTCTTTTCCGTATGAGCTATCATGTAGCTGCACTTTGAACATAACAGGTCCAGTGGGAACATACTCGGTTTCCCTACTCACATTTTCCCAGGGAAATAAAAATAGAAAATAAAGAGAGATTAAATTATGATTAGGCTCTCTGTTTAATTTTGACCAGGCTAAATTTAGTACTCAGGTATGGATTATTTTCCTGGCAGATCTTTATTACATTGTTTGGCTATTTCTTGTGACCTGAAAACCAAACAAGTGAATCATCGATTTCCATACTCAGGATGGCTCAGAGGCCATCTAGCTGGCCCACCTGCCCTGTGGATGCTGCTGAAAACAGCTCCAATGTGTGGTTATCCAGACTTTTCTTGGGACACCCAGTGAGAACACACAAACCCCAATCCCTTTTCAGAAAGCTGTCTAACCATTAGATTGTCCCCCATTCAAGCAAATACACTTATATCTTTAGTTTCTATATCCTTTGGTCCCATATGTTCACTCTCTCCTCTGACTGGCAGCACTTACAATATTCTGAAATAGCACTGACATCCTTCTTGCCTATTACTTTCCAGCCTAAACAGTCTTTTAAAAATAATTCTCACTATTAAAATTTCTGTTAAGAAATTCCTACATGCGTTGATAGCCCTGGTCCTCCACCTGCGGATGAAATCCACCTTGAGGAGATTCCTTTGCTTTTTAAAAAAAGTTACAATATGCCTCGTGTTGACCATGCCTCATCATCACCAACCAAGACAATGCAAATTGCTAATAATAGTGGAGGGCTTCTTTCCAGAGTTTCCAAGATCTTGAAGCTACAGTTATACAAAAGTACATTGTAGGTGTGGTAGCGCATGCTTGTAATCCCAGCATTTGGGAGACTGAGACCGAAGGATCCGGGTTTGCCGCCAGTCTCAGCTACCTAGTGAGGCATTCCACAACTTAGTGAGACTTTGCTTCCAAGTAAAGGATAAAAAATAGGGCTGGGGGTGTAGCTTGGAGGTAGAATGCCCCTGAGTTCAATCCCCAGTACCATACACACACAAAAAAAAAGTACATTGTAAGGACTGAGAAAGTGGTTTTAGGGCAGGCCACGTGTCAGTGGGTCTATATCTTAACTGAGCCAGAAATGCCATGCTGCCACTTAAGTTACCCAAGATTTGAAAAGAAAATGCATTTCTTACTTTCTACGAAACATTTCTGCAAATATGCAGCCAACACTCCAGAGATCCACGGGGGTGGCGTAGCTGGACTGGAGCAAGACTTCCGGCGCTCGGTACCACAGCGTGACGACCTGCAATGGCAAACAGATCTGAGTATTACTGAGGAAAATGGCTGCGAGCTTCAACTTCTGATCCTGGGTGGCTCAGTGACAAGATCCAGTTCAGAAGAACCCCTATAAATCACATGAGGACACTGTGATCATCGCATAAGTAAACAGGACTCATCAGTCACAGACCAGGAAATGACATCATCCCCACAAGCTGAGTTCCCACCTCAGAGTCTGTCTTAACAGGATGACAAAATAATACAAGCTTCAGAAAGCACAGCAAAGGCAAAAAAGCTCTTATCTTAAAACTACATTTATTTTTTCTGAAGGGACTTGAAAAAAGTTATAAAAGCAGGTGATGGCAACAACTCCAGCTCAACTCCCCGGTCAGTACGGTTGGAGAATTAGAAGATTAACGGCTGCTAGCCCTGGAGTTTACAGAGCACCCAGCACAGGCCAAAACTGCTCTTATCATGACACCATGAGGAGTAGAAAAATACTTCCCCTCCCATGCTGCTATGTTCAGAAAATAAATAAAAAATGCAGGAGGACTTAAGAGAGAATATGTAACCCAACTATTCATATCACGTGTAAAGAAAAACATCCAGAGGAACAGAGTCCCAAAACAGGAGAACCCACTTATCACAGAGCAGTATAAAACAGATGAAACAAACAAAACTGAGATTACCTCTGCCATGTTGAGGGTTGAGGAAAGTGACATTCAAATTTATGTGTGTATGGGGCATCAAGGGCTTCCCTTTTAGGGGGGCGGTGAGAGGCAGATACTCCATAGATAACTAAAATAAGGCTATATTCTTTATTGTTATGTAAATAATTGAACACATAAATCTAACTGCGTCGGCATTTTGTATTATTCAGGTCCCTTTATCCTTATTGTTTTCTCTAACTGAATTACTGACACTTGGCTTTATGTGTTTTGGTGGTATGTTGCTTGGCTCATTAAGATAGGGATATCAAGTCTCTAAAAATGGCTCCCATCAATTTCCTTCTCTCTTGTATGCTTCCTCTCATCAAGGGATGGAGTTTCTTCACCTTCCAGCAAACCTGAGTTGGCATCAGCAACTTGCCTGACCAGAATATGGTAGAAGTAACGGCTGAGGCTACCAACACTTGAGAAGCCTTGGAGGCTGGGCTTTTTGAATGCTTCCTCTTGTAACTCAGCTGCCCATGAAGATGCTCTGGTCTATAGTCCCAGCTGAGCCGTCAGCTGAAAGTCATGTGAGCAAGCTATCTTGGACATTCAAAGACCAACTGATCCCCAGGTGGCTGCAGCCCCAGCCAGTGTCACAAAAAGCATAACTGCCCAGCTGAGATTATGAGCAGTACTAAAAATGGTTGCTGTTTTAAGTTTCAGGTGAGCTGGGCATTGGTGGCTCATGCCTGTAATACCAGTACTTAAGAGGTCAAGACAGGAGGATTGCAGGTTTAAGGACAATCTCAGGTCTCAGTAAGCTTGAGACTCTGTTTCAAAAAAAAGTCTGCTGGGGGTGGAATTACCCTGGGTTCAATTCCCAGTATTCAAAAAAAGAAAAAGAAAAAGAAAAAGAAAAAAAAAAAAAAAAAAAAAAGGCCGGGCATAGCACACACTTGTAATCCCAGTACTTGGGAGGGAGGCTGAGACCGGAGATCCGTGTTCGTGGCCAGCCTCAGCTACTTAGTGAGGCCCTCCGCAAATTACTGAGACACTGTTTCAAAACTAGAGAATAAAAAATAGGGCTGGGGGTATAGCTCAGAGGTAGAATGCCCCTGAGTTCAATGTCCAGTACTGAAAAGAAAAAAAAAAAAAAGTTTCAGATGATTGTATAGCAACACTGAGGAGTTCCCTTTCTTCATCTCATTTAACATATTTTGCTTTGAATTCACCCAGGGATCAAGTTTTGTTTAAGGGGTTTTTGGTTGATAGCTAATGGAGGGGTGGTATAATAGAAATCAGACACAAAGCACAAACTGAAAACACCCAAACAATGTCACTCCAGTGATCATCTGGCTCCATTACATCTTTTGAGCATCATCTCCCACATCTAGTCATACACTAGATCACACCAATGGCATGTAACCTTGACTCAGACCAGCATCATCTGCAGGGCTGTTAGAAAAACTTAGGGATTTGATCCTTATGTTGCTTCTACTGAATTAGATCTCCATGGGTGGTCCCCTTGTTTTTTCTTTATCTTTAAAGTTCTTCAGAAGCTTGGTGGCAAAAGTTTGTAATCCTGGTACTTGGGAGGCCAAGACAGGAGAGTCACAGGTTGGCTGCCAGCCTCAGCAACTTAGTGAGACCCTGTTTCAAAATAACAAATAAAATAGGGCTGAGGTAGAATGCCCTTGGGTTTACTCCCCAGTACCACACCACACACACACACACACACACACACACACACACACACACACACACACGTTCTTCAGGTAACCCTGGCCACCCTTGGCTAGGTTACAGCATCATTAGAATATATCAACATAGCCTATGGCTTCTGCCTCCATGCTTTTATTTATTCTCTTCTCCCGGCTTGGGAAACTCTTCTTTCTCTTCTCCACATGGGGAAATTCTATTTACCCTAGAAGCCCAGCTCAGATGCCATTACCCTGCTGAACTCATTGCTACCTGCAAGTCACACCTTGTAACAGTTCATAGCACAGTTCATGTCTGGGGGCGTGGCCCTGGAGTTATCCGTGATGTGTCTGTAAATACCTAACACAATACAGTAACCACAGCAATAATGTTTTAACAAATACCAAGGTAATGATGTTAGGGCGATCCTAAGACGGGGAAAACGGGGCAAAATCCACTGACCGTTCATTCCCCAAAGAGAAAGTACTACTTTTGCTAAGCAGTGTATCCAGTTCTGGGCTCTAGTTTTTAGTTACATGATTTATTTCTGCTTTATTAATATTTCTAACTGGAGGCACACTTCTTTGCTTCTGACATAATGTAAACAAAAGTGCAGGTGCAAATTGTCTATAAAGTTCCACTTGAGTGGTTTATAGACATACACAGATATTGAGAAGGCACACATTTATCTTTTCACCCCAATTCAAAATAAAATCTAGCATCATGTAAAATGAAAAGTTAAATCTGAAGATAGCATTATTTTAAGCTGTCCCAAGGAAACTGTGACTGCTGATTGATTACTCATCTTCAAAATCTTTGGTAAGGCTGTTTTTATTTGATACTTTATTCTGTAATACCTATTATGATCATTAAATAAATGTTTAAACAGTTAAAATAAGAGCAATATTGGTATATTTAAGTAATTCTTTAGTTATTATTCAACATATAGAATGTTTTTTTCCAGATGCTTTTAAAAATTGCTATTAATAATAACCATATGCCGGGCGTGGTGGCGCACGCTTGTAATCCCAGCATTTGGGAGGCTGAGACTGGAAGATCCGGGTTCGCGGCCAGCCTCAGCTACCTAGTGAGGCACTCCGCAACTTAGTGAGACTCGGTTTCAAAATAAAGAATAAAAAATAGGGCTGGGGGTATAGCTCGGAGGTAGAATGCCTCTGAGTTCAATCCCCAGTGCCGCAAAAAAAAAAAAAAAACAAACAAACAAACAAAAAAACCATATGATCACTCTCCTTTATTTTGTTAATAACATTAATTACATTAATAGATTCCCTAGTACTGTACTATCCCTCCATTTTTGGAATAAATAAATCATTTCTAATTATTCATAATAATACATTATTGTGTATTATTATTTAAGGCACTCAATAATTCCATTTGCATTACAGAATTAATTTAGGATATTAACTTATATTCATAAATGAGACTAATCTATGTTTTCTTTTTTGTTAATTTCTTATGCAGGCTTTTCATTCTTTTCTATATTATTGGATAGTATCAACAACATAAGAATAATTAGTTCCTTGAAGGTTAAACTCACCCATAACACTATCTGGATCTGGGTCTTTGTTACAGGTGTCTTAAATAGTCTTTTGAATTTCTTCTTAGCAATCACTCTTTTTGAGTCAGCTTTGATTATGATCAAGAATTTTCTTATGGAAATCCTTAATTTATATTTAAAAATATTGGCTTAAATTCAAACATAGTGTTTATTATAAAGTATTTCATCTGTTTCCTTAGTTATTTTGATTTTCTCTTTTTCAATATACATTTTTGTTTTCTCCTTATATCTGGTCAGATTTCTCAGAAGTTTAGCTAGCCACGTTGTTTATTTAAAAAAAAACCTCACTTGGGGTTTTATTTCCATTTTGGGAAGATTACTGTTTTATTTTATAAATTTATTTGTTGATTTCTATTTTTATCCCTTTAAATTCTTCCCTCCAAGTTTCTTTTGTTTTTCTTGGTAGTTCTTCTTTTTAGCTGAAACTTCTCTATTTTCAATTCTGATTAATAATAGAATATCTAGTTATTTTTAAAAGAACTTTTCCTATTTTTGTTCACTTTTAAATAATATGTAATTTATTTTTAATCCAAGAGTACATATCACTTTAAAGAATAAATTATTTGGAAAAGTGTTTCAAAATTTCCACATGGTTACCTTTCAGTTGTTGGACTTTTAGTTTTACCTCATCACAACCAGACAATGTAACCTATACAATTTCTACTTGGTAGAATTTATCTTTTTTTTTTGTTTTCTTTATGACAATGCACATACTTGTTTTTTTATTATCCTGTGGGGTATGAGGGAGTATGTTTTCCTTACCCCAGTACCTTTTTGTATTCATTAGGGTTTCTGCCTTATATGCATTGGCCTTATGTTTTTGGTAAATAAAACTTATGATAACAAAAATATCAAAATAATGAGAATTTAGATGAGAGTAGACAAAGACAAATACACAAGTTCTAGTTAACTCAGTTATAAGATATAATGGAAAAAGGAACCCACTAGTAATAGTAACAAAAATTTAAAATATTGAGGAATTAAAAAAAGCCCAAACAACAACCTTGCTAGTCTGCACCAAGAAAATGATATACTGTTGTTGAAGAATGTAAATTAAAACTAAATGAATGGTGAGACAGATCATGACTAAAACAGGAAATGGCCACATCATAAAGGTAACAGTCATTCCTATATTAACACAAAAATTTAAGGCAATCTCATGTTTTGAGGAAGGAATTTAACAAAAAGGTAACTCTAGTATCAAATAATGTTTAAGAAGAGCATAAAAAGCAAAATACCAAACTGATGAAACTAAAGCAAAAGATAGCTTGAGAAATTAGGTTGAAAGAGATTTTTTCTCTGTTTCCAAAATACACGTTAAGGTACATTAAGAAGCAAATAAACTAATAGGTGCTAGCAATTAAAATAAACGAAATAAAATAAAGTCCAAAAGAGACTGATGTATTTAACGGGTTTAACATTTTTATGGGTCGTTGAAATTCAGCTTAGTGAGAGAAAAATGTACTTCAATATATGAAACAAGACAAATGACCACCATTTGGAAGAAACTAAGTCTGATCCCTACTTAATGCCATATGTAAGAAAATTTCATGGACTACCTAACTGTATGAGGTAGATCCAGAAAAATGTACTGGACAAGTAGAGAGCCGGGTGTGGTGTCGCACGCTTGTGATCCCAGCATTCGGGAGGCTGAGACCGGAGGATCCGGGTTCGAGGCCAGCCTCAGCTACCTAGTGATGCACTCCGTAACTTAGTGAGACTCGGTTTCAAAATAAAGAATAAAAAATAAGGCTGGGGGTGTAGCTCGGAGGTAGAATGCCCCCGAGTTCAATCCCCAGTACTGCAACAAACAAACAAAACAAAACAAAACAAAAGACAAGTAGAGGACCTTTGCATGTGCAAGTTTTTTCATCCAAGAAGACATGGATAAAAATAGTCACAGATCTAGATATTTATAACTGAAATCCTTATCAGCGAAAAACATTATAACAAAGTAAATGACAAATGACAACTTAGGTGAAAACATCTCAAACATAGATAAAGTCAAAGAATTAATATCCTTTACCTAACAAACTTGCAAATAAGTAAGAAATAATACAACTGAAAAATGTATAACGGGTACTTCATGAGTCATTTATGAACCTCACTATCATGTATAATACAATAATGTACTAATAAAAATTATATAAAGAAAAAATATGTCTATGATATATTGTTAAGTGAGTAAGTTCTGGAGCAGTGTGAAATATATTCTGATTTTTAAAAATACAATTTTATTGGTGCATTATAATTACACATCATATTGAGGTTGACTGTGATACAAACATATATGCACACAACACCCAGTGTGTTTCCCTTTGGATCCCACTCACCTCTTCCTGTTTATAATATTGAAACTGGTATTGATAGCTTCACTTATGTACATAGGATTGTGTGATGTTTCCTTCATTGCCTTTTTTAAAATTAAAAAATAAAGCTAGGTGTGGTGGCACACGCTTGTAATTCCAGCATTTGGGAGGCTGAGACCGGAGGATTCAGGTTCTCGGCCAGCCTCAGCTACCTAGTGAGGCATTCCGCAACTTAGTGAGACCTGGTTTCAAAATAAAGAATAAAAAATAGAGCTGGGGGAGTAGCTTAGAGGTAGAATGCCCCTGAGGTCAATCCCCAGTACCGAAAAAAAAAAAAAAAAAAAAAAGAGTATTTACTTAATTATAAACATATAATAAATATATTGTGTAGATATATGAAAATACACAACACAATATAAACTATAATATTTTATATTATATAATATAAATTATATTTTAGAAAACAGCATATTCATATATTTATCATAATTTCCATCAAAATATATTTCAAAATGAATATATTTCTTACATGCATGTTTATGGTTTATGTATATATTTAAAATGTAAACATTCTAAATTAATTTATATTATATAAATATATAATAGGAAATATGTTGTATATAAAACATAAAACTATTATATATAATTATTTAAAATTTTCATTAAAAAACCTTTTTTGGCAGTACTGGGGATTGAACCCAGGGGCATTCTACCTCAGAGCTCCACCATCAACCCTACTTTTTATTCTTTACTTTGGAACAGAGTCTCACTAAGTTGTGGAGGGCCTCACAAGTTGCTGAGGTGTCCTCGAACCTGTGATCCTCCTGTCTCAGCCTCCCAAGTATTGGGATTACAAGCGTGCACCACCATGCCTGGCTTTAAAAAAAAAGACTTTAAAAAAAATGAAAAAAGACTTCACTAAGCCTTTTTCTCATTAAAAGATTATGTGTGGATACAAGCTGGTCGTGCTGGTGCACTCCTATAATCACAGTTGGGGAGGCTTGGGAGGCTAAGACAGGAGGATTGTAGGTTCAAGGTAAGCCTCAGCAACTTAGCAAGGCCCTCAGCAACTTAGTGAGATTCTGTTTCAAAATTAAAAAATAAAGTAGGGCTGGGGTAGAATGCCCTGGATTCAATCCCCAGTACCACCTCCCCCAACACACACACAGAGATTATGCGTGGATATAAACATAATGACCTTACAAGAAAAACGTCTGTAAGGACATATAAACTTCTAAAGGATAACTGTCATAAAAACTTGGCAGCATGGGCGTGGAGAGTGGGAAGGAAAAGACAGACTGGGTGATGACTTCAGGGATACAATTTCTGTCAACTGATGTCAAGAAAGCAAGTTTTGTAGTTGAGAAAACGGAGTTTCAGACAGACTGAGTAGTCTGGCCAGAGTGCTATAGCTGAGATGTGGAAGAACTGGGATTCTTACCAGGACAGTCAGATTTCACTCTGTGCTCTTTTTTCAACAGCCAGCTTAGCTCTTTTACTTTAGCACTCCAAACATCCACACACCAACAGGCGCAGATGCAGGCTCTAATAACTAATGGGGAAATATTTTAAATTTCCTTTGAAATATTTTATTATGAGCTTTTAAAAGTGTTTGCAAGTCAAAAAAAATCTCAGCTATCCTTAGGGGCTAACTAATTTCCTTAACAAATGGCTTGAGAGAAAGGTTTCATTACTTTCCACTTGTGAATTGTGACAGTGCTCTGTATAGTAGGACAGCTACTCACCAATTTCCATTTAATGACTTCAAAGAAAGCTAAAATTAAAAAATCTCATTTGTGCTTAATCTCTGTGCAAATCATTTTACAAACTAAAAGGAATTAGATGAGGCTTATAATTGTACTGTTTCTTGAACTATCAATATTTGGCTAAAGAGACATCTTTTTGGTTTCACATCTGTGCATTTGATCATGCTCAAATTCCAAAAGTAAAGTCAAAACAACAACAACCCTAAAACCCTTTAAACTATGCAATTCTTATATTTGTAATTAATTCTCTAATAAAATAATTTCTCAAATGCAGAAGGACTGCATTCAAAACTAACAAATTTCTATTTTTTGCAACAGATATACAGTAATAGTATTTTCTGAGAGTTGTTCCTTGGTTTATGGATTAGTGTCTTCTATATTAATAGGTTTCCCTAGTTTTTTTTTTTTTTTTTTTGCGGTCCTGGGGATTGAACTCAGGGACATTCTACCTCCGAGCTATACCCCCAGCCCTATTTTTTATTCTTTATTTTGAAACCGAGTCTCACTAAGTTGCAGAGTGCCTCACTAGGTAGCTGAGGCTGGACGCAAACCCGGATCCTCTGGTCTCAGCCTCCCGAATGCTGGGATTACAAGTGTGCGCCACCACACCCGGCTTCCCTAGTTTTAATTTCTTAATTTACACGGCTGTTCCACCATCTCCAATCCAGAGTCCTTCAATTCTTACACTGTTACATAATTTTAAATACCTCAAATGATGACAATCCTTAAAATTTTGTGTGCTTTAAAATATTTGCTACAACAAATAGCTCTAAGTTCTTGAGAACAAAGTGTAACAAGTTTCCCTGGTGGTAAAAATAAATTCCTTTTTCTTAGGAATTATACTCTTTTGTGCCTCTAAAAACTTTTAATGAAGACTGCCTAACAACAACTTTAAGTCACACATAAGCAGAAACTTCTTAATTTTTATTTGAAAGCTTTATAAAGAGTGAATACTACTGATAAAAATGTTTAAAGGTTTGAGTGCATGAAGTAAAGGACAGTAAACATAGTTAAATTTTTACTAAACGTTCTCTACATTAAATAGTTCTAAATTTCCTTTAAAAGCAAAGTTGAATGGTAAATCTAAATTTAAAAACCTGTTGTGGGAAACAGTGAGTGTAATATGTAAAGATCCACATTTAGAAATCTGTGACAAAGGTAGCCATCGGTGGTAACAATGCAGTTGTCTAGTAAGCAAAGATAACAATAGGAACTGTGGACAGGGTTTGGAGGTTGGAGCCAGCTGGAAGCAAAGCAAATACGATGTTTATTACAATCATTACATGTATTAACACCCTCTAGAGGTGCTGAATGGATTTGGCAACAGGAGGGGGAGCGGAAGGTGGGGAGGAGTTCAAGGATATTTACACAAGTGAATGTATCTGTTTAAACTGCTTTGATCTCTATTCACAATTTTTTTGAACCAGTTCAATAACAGTATAAGATAACAGCAGAGCCAAGGCCGACTCTAACTCTGACTCAAAATACATGTCAGAGTCAACTGCTCTCACTTAATATTCTACAGAACTGTCTTTATTCCCATACCCTTTCACCAAGATCCTGAAAAAGCTGCTGAGGCGATCTGATTCGTCCTTATTAGACGGCTCCAACAGCAGGGAAGCACAGTAGGAAGGCTGCATTAGGTATCTTCCTCTTGCCTCTCGGATGGCCTCTGCCCTTGAGGTAGACTTCTATGTACCATAGGCCTTCAGTTTCTCATTGGGCTTGGCTAATGGGAAACCTTGGCCGGAGTTTAGAGGGAGGGCAAAGAGAGAAGTCACGTCCTCAACTCCTTGATTTCCTCCCAGCAAGTAGTCCAAAGCTGGCTGTGTTGCCATCACAGTCAATGCCTACCTGGGGGCAGCTCCTCCTCTTCCTCCTTTTTTTTTTGGACACTGGGATTTGAACCCAGGGGTATTCTACCTCTGAGGTACACCCAGCCCCCCCCCTTTTTTTTAATAGGGTCTTGCTAAGTTGCTGAGGGTCTCACTAAGTTGCTGAGGCTGTTTTTGACCCTGTCATTCTCCTGTCTCAGCCTCCCAAGTACTGGGATTACAGGAGTGTGTCACCATGCCCTGCTTGGGGCAGCTCCTTCTACTTGATTCTCTCTCTCTGGATTCCAGTAACTGCTCTCCCTCTTCTCTTCGAGCCTGGGAATGGTGACAGCCTGGCTGCCAGTAAGACTCAATGTATGGCACCATCCCGAGTCCCCACAAACCCACATTTTTGTAAATCGTGTCTCAGCAAATAAATCCTCCATGAATTACCTTATTTTGTGTGTGCCATCTATTTCCCGTTGGGCCCGACTAATACACATAGCTCACAGATGAAGACACCAGCAGTGTGGAACTTCTCCAAGCCTATTTTCTCATCTGGCAATGAGGACATTTGGCCTGGGGGGCTGCCAGGTGCTCTCTGCTGATATTCTGAGAGTCCCTAAACGATGCAGCAATAGTAATGGAGACAAAAATATATATACTGTACAAAGCCAAGAACTCTCTCCTTGGATATCCTTGCTGTCCTTTGGTTTGGTAGTTCCATATGGAGTGTGTGCCAGAGTGCTGATGTTTTCCTTCTGGGCCTACTTCAACAGATCTCCAATGCAAATATAGATAACGGTTTACGAAGAATATGGATGCAAGCCGGGCATGGAGGCGCACGCCTGTATCTCAGTACTGGGGAGGCTATGACAGGAGGATCACAGGTTTAAGGACAGCCTCAGCAATGCAAAGAGACTCAGCAACTTAACAAGATCCTGTTTTGAAACAGAAAATAAAAAGGGCTAGGAGTGTAGCTCAGAGGTAGAAAGCCCCTGGGTTCAATCTCCAGTACCCACCCTCCCACACAAAAAAGAATATGGCTGCAATCCTTGACCTACTTCAAAATCTTCATTCTGTCAAGGTGAAGGTTTCTGAAGTTGTGTCCTGTCTTTTTACTTCATGCTAATTAAAAAAAACAAAAACAAAAACAAAAAAAAACTATAGAAAACTAGCATGGGTTTGCAAAGTAAAAATTAAAACCAGAAATAATTCCACTGCCCTTTCATAAAACACCTAAAAATATCCCAGTTCTTTAAAATTATACATTTAAATTAAGACTATTAGAATCAGAATTTGACTTGAATTCTGCCAAGCAGTCTTCTCATTATTATGCCAGTTATATGAAAACTATTAAAGAGTTAAGTAACAATAGAAGTTAGCACACAAAATACTTTGCAACAAATAATGATGGAGTCATCTCAAATCCACTCATTTGTAATCTAAGGGCCAGGAGGAAATGTTTTGACATGCAACAAAAAACAGTCAAGAACTACAGATGAGCTTCTCGGAGCATGGAGCACTGTGCTAGTCTCTGTCCTCATCTCTCCTCTGATGCATCTGTTACTAGCAGGAGGTCCAGCTGTCCTTCCTTGCGCCCACAGCCAGGAGCCCTGGCTTACTCAGGGCTGTGCTCCCATTTAGATGTGCTGACTTCCTACCACTGGCTTGTGTAGTTCTGTCTGTAAAACGTTCCCTGAGACTCTGCAGGTGCAAATTCCATCCATCTTTCCAGGTCTTGCTCACTTGCTGCCTCCTCCGCTAAGTCTTTCCTGGTGTCTCAGTTGGGAGTGATGGTCCTCCTCTGAGCCTCTATTCACTTCTGTAGTATGTCACTCTTTCTACTTTTCATTGCAGTCATTTGATTTATTGGCCAAATGCATAATGACTTATGTATTATCAGATGGCTACATACAGGAACAAACCACAGGAAACCCCAAGTGCTGAAGATGGATAGAGGCAATCCTCTCGACCGGAGATTATGGGGGCAATACTGTCCCATAAGAATTCAGTACCTCTGGCTACTCGTGTGTGCTTAACAAAGGAATTGGCCTTGTGAAGGGAGAGGGGGCCGAACCCCTTTGATTCAGAGGATGCATAACAGGACTCAGAGGGCAATGAACAGCTCAGGACAATGGGCTGAGATGGGTGTTTCCTCCAAGTGGAGATGAAGAGATCCACTCAGTACCACCACAGAGACCAGGGAGGGCCAATAATGACCCACTGAAGGTTGAAAAGAGGTGAAGTTCAGGGATCCAGGCTTCTGACCTTTTGTGATTCCAGGGGTGCTTGCTCTCGCTTTCTGAGCTTGTATTTCTCATATTAATGTCTAAGCATATCTACCCCAAACAGGTTTTACCCTAGATGGCAAGCCTTTAAATGTCAAAGCGAGCTTCAGTTCAGTTTGTCACGTGAGTGCCCACCCTATGGGAAGCACCACAGATGTACTGGCTAGTGTGGTCAAGCATCAGGAAAGCGGCAAGTCAAATGAGTTGGCAGAAGGACAACTGGGGTGTGGGGTGTGATGTAGTGATTTAAGTGCAGAATACTAGAGTCCTCCTCCCAGCTTTCTCTTCCTTAAATAATTGCTTTTCCCAAGGCTATATCCTCAGGCAGTTGCTTTTCCTATATGATGAATAAGTCCAGGAGCACATGATATGCAGATGGCCCCAAATCTATACAGTGCCCATGGTGGACATAGTGGTTTACACCTGTAATCCCCGCTACTTGGGAGGCTGAAGGATTGAGAGTTTGAGGCCAGCATGGGCAATGCAGAAAGACCCCGCCTCAATTAAAAAAATTCAATACCATACCCAGAACTCTGCAGTATCTGACCCACGAGTGCAAGTGTTTCCTGGACACCACTGTACAGTCCTTCCTCAAATTCAGAATGTATGCATTGCCTTTTCACTGGAACTTGCTTCTCCTCGTATATTCCTTCTCTCTGCAAGCAAAACCATCACCTACCCAGGTTCCTCACTCATCTCCATGATCAATGAAGCCTCCCTGGTCTGATAGCTCTCTTGGATGGTCCTGTACCAGGTGGTCCCAGCAGCTTCCCCTGGGGTCTCTTCCAACCAGTCTGCCTCCTTCCACTCTGTCTTCTTAAGTGCATCTGCAGCTGTGCTCACCACTCGCCTGCTCAAAATCCTTCATCCATTCTCCAGAGACTTCAGGGACAACTCCAAGTCCAGCTTACCCACAGGGCCCTCATGATTTGGCTTCCACACTGTCTGGTTTCATCACTTCCTCCCTTTTTACATGAAGGTTTCCCTCAATCTGCTCAGAGATTGAGGTTCTTCAAATATGCATGCTGGGTCATACCTTGGTTCTGCCCATGTGCTGAGAGCTTTCTCTAGAAGGTCCTCCTCACAACTCCATTCTTACTTCTTGTGAACTTCGCCTTGCCTAGTCCCTCTCCCTCAACATAAGCAATCAGAGATCTGATAACACTGTATGTCCTTCACTGCATCCTTATAGTCACCTAGACCCAGCTGACTAGTCAGCCTTTGGAGGATGGGGGCAGTTTCCAGGTGGCCTTTTCAACCCCAGAACCTTGAAAAGCATTGCACAGAGCAAGCACAAGATAAATGCACGTGCCAACAAGTGCATGGGTAGTCAGAAGGCAGCAGAATAGACAGTTACAGGGTTAGGCAGGAGAGCCCAGGGCAGGACACAGGTTTAAATTTATAGTCTGTGGTTCTACCTCCAAACCCACGCTAGACATTCTAGAATCCACCAACACTATCTTTAGTCAACAGATGACTTTTTAATAAAGTGCCAGGACCATTTTATTTTTGTAAAATGAAGTTTTAAAATGCCTGAAGGGTCTATGTTTTCCTTTAGCCCGCATTGTTTAAATTTCATCATGAACTTGTGAAACTTAAAACACTTACCACTTGCTAAATGTCTATTATGTTTCAAGAACAAACTCATTCTCTTTGTAGAAGTACAGTATAGTGGAGTTTTGATTTTGACACTAAACAATCACCCACTTGATCTCTGTCTGCCTTCACCATAGAAACCAAGCAAATATTTGTAGACATTCCTTCAACCTTTACAGATAAGTAGAAATGAAAATTGTTCTGAACACAGGATATGGCAGGCTGCATAGCTCATCGCTTCCTCTTAAAAGTTGTTTTAACTCTTAAGGGAATCTATATGCTTTGGGAGGCCATGAAATTACTTAGATTTATGAGAATTTAAAAGATGATTTCTTTGTTAGGATATACAGTCAAATGCCACTGAAGTCTGTGTCTTCTTTTCCCTTGGTCACTATATTCATTTTTATATAGGCTGCCTGCAAATCTACTACATGAGTCCTAGCAGGTTATATGGTTAGTGCAAGAGACAAGAGAAATGGAAGCATAGTTTGGAAGTCTAAGTTCAGGGCTGGGTATGGTGGCACATGCCTGTAATCCCAGCTACTCAGGAAGATGAGGCAGAAGGATCTCAAGTTCAAGGCCAGCCTCAACAACTTAGTGAGACCCTATCAAAATAAAAAGTAAAAACAGGGCTGCGGATATAGTCCAATGGTAGAGCACCTGCCTAGCTTGCATGAGGCCCTGGGTGTTGGTGTGTGTGTGTGTGTCTCTCTCTCTCTCTCTCTCACATACACACACACACACACACACACACACACACACACACACACTCCTCCATCTAAAAAGTTCACAGAGGTGCATATGCAGGAAAAGAAAACCAGCTATACAATTTCCAATTAACCTGGGCTACCAAAAGTTAAGGACCAGCTAGCTAGTGAATGGCAGAACAAGAACTGAGGCAGGGCTTATCAGACTCAGGCTCATTCTTCTTGTTGGAGAGTCTAAATGATCTCAGTTCTTTTTTTTTTTTTTGTCTTTAGCCTAATTATAATAAAAAAGGTTTGTTATTTTCCCCCCAAATCAACATTTCCACAGTAATGTAGGTTTGCCAAAAAGCTGACAAGAATAAAAAGGTGGCTTTCTAGGATCATGTATCCCAAAGATGGTCACCTTTGTGGGGTGGGGGGTCATGGATGTGCAAATGGAGGGGTCTTGGATGGAGTAGGGAGAAGTCTACCTACCCACAGTGCCCTGCACAGGGCCAGAGCCTGGCACTGTATGTATGGGCATGTTTTTGCCATTCTTCCAGAACATGTCTTCACTGGAGATCACAACATTGTCCTTCCTCCCAAACTTGTTCTCCTTTTGTATTCTATCTTTGCAAATGAGATCACCCTCTAACCAGTTCCTCAAGTCACTCTTCCTCAAACTCACCCCTCACCCATTTTTACAGACCCAATGGAAAAGGGGTGTCCTTTTGTTTAGGAAACAGCAAAAATGTACAGAGGACGACAGCTATGGAAACAGGACAAGGAAAATACAGTTTAGGAGTCTCAATACTATCACCTACCATTTCATACCACAGTTTCAAGCAAAAAAAGAAAAAGAAAAAGAAAATCACATCACTAGGCACAAGAATTTTTCATGTTCACCCTGGATTTAACTTTGATTTCAAAGTTGTTAAAACAACAAAAACAACAACAACCCCCCAAAATGAGGTCTGATATGTAAATGTATCCTATGCCTTTATTTACTTTTTCTTTTATAAAATACTTTTCTATATCTAACAAATTTCAAATATCTTTAAAATTTAAAATTCATTGCATGTATCTTCTATGAGCAAAGGTGGAGAGAGAATCATTCAGAAGAAATATGGTTTTGTTAATTAAATAGACAATTACAGAATATATAAATTCATTTGCACTTAATGAGCCACAATACTTCTCTTTAAATTGTCTCAGTTTCTAGGAAGAACCACACCAATACCAAGGACCTTATTGAGTGTTTCTAGGTATATCCGCTATCAGGAGAGAGACGTGTGAATATAAAAACCAGCAGAAGGTTTCTCACCTAGGCTCAGGGCTGCCGCTGCATGCATGTTTAGGGCAGTGTGGTTGCTGCATGCAAACACTACTTGAAAGGAAAAGTAACCCTCCAAGTTTGGGTAAAACCTGGCTTTTACCTCAGCACAAATTCAAAGAAATACTACCTTTCCATTTATAAACATTTCAAAGAATGTTGCTGCTTTCTAGAAATCCACGGCAAGTAGATTCTTTTATCCCTGAAACTGTCGGGCTTTGATAAATGGTCTAAATAAGCACTGCAGCGATATCTAACAAAACATGGAGAGTATATGAAGTATATTAATTTTCCTTCAGTAACTGGAAAGTACTTTTAAATCATCACTGTAGATACTTTACAGAGGACCCTTATATATGGCAAAAATAGAAGCAGACCCTATGTTATATCCTCTATGAAAGCCTTCCAGAACATTCTGAGAGAAGGAATAGTTCCCTGTTCTATACTCCCACAGCACACCTCTTTATGACTCCTATGGACATGGGGTGTGACCATAAGAATCTATTTCCAACTCTGTTACCCCCAACAAAATTGAATGCTAAGTGGCAGGGACTAAGTTTTACTTATATCTGGATTCACACTATTTGCTACATTAGTCAGCTTTCTGTCACTACAACAAAATACCTAAGATAATCAACATATAAAGGAAAAAGGTTTATTTGACTCACAGTTTCAGAGATTTTAGTCCATGATCAGTTGGCCCCAGTGCTTTGGGCCAGTGGTAAGGCAGCACATCCTGGAGGAGCAGGAGGGCAAAACTGCTCACATCCCAAGTCAATGTGACCATTTCCCCTTGTAGTTTACAAACTGAATGAGTGCAGAAATACTTTCATTTAGTCACTAATCCTCCTTAAGGGCACGCCCACAGTGACATAAAGATCTCCCACTAGCCTTTAGTGTATGGCCCTTTGGGGAACATCAAGATCCAAACTATAACATGTGCTATGGTATCTGGTACACGGCAGCCATTCAACAACTATTTGTTAAGTGATGGACCAAGAAAAATACCTTCTATGACAAAGAACTTCTTCCAAATTTATCCCCCAAACTCCAAAAAGAAACCAACTGACCAAACACCACCACCACCCAGAAAACAACAACAACAAACCAAACCAAGGAGGAAAAATTATCTGTCTCTGGGTTACTCTGAAGATAAAAAGATGTAGATCCACAAATATCATATCAATTTTATATATCATATCTTAAGGAATATCTCTTATATAGAGAAAATAAGTTTTAGCCACTATTGGCATCAGTGTGTGTATGTATATTTATTTATATATATTTAGGTACATACAAATCTTA
Organism: Graphiurus murinus; assembly: GCA_004027655.1. NCBI lineage: Eukaryota > Metazoa > Chordata > Mammalia > Rodentia > Gliridae > Graphiurus > Graphiurus murinus. Next base: position 18,536 of record PVLC010006176.1, on the reverse strand, counting down.
ACAAGTACAATGCACTTTTACACCTACACAACCACCTCTCTGACCCAGATACAGAATATTTTCATCATCAAGAAGGTCCTTGTGTACATTTCTTAGTATACCTGCAATATACCTGTATTCCTATTTGGACTTATATTTCACCATGGATTAATTCTGCTGGTTCTTGAACTTTTATGTAAAGGAATCATGTAGTGCCTATGTATGCTTTTATGCCTGTCTTCTTTTGCTCAAAATAATATGTAAAAATTGTCCATGTTAGGCACATTGTAGCTTGTTCTCTTTCATTACTGTGCAGTACTCCATTGTATTATTGTATTAATATGCCAGAATTTATTTAGCCATATTTTTTATTGTTGTTAATGGGTATTTCCAGTTTTTTAGCTATAGTAAATGAGTATCTTACTTCAAATGGTGTTGTACATGTCTCTTGTTGGACATAGGCACTCATTTATCTCGGGTACCTATATAGAGTAGGTGAATGTGTAGTAGATGCAACCAAACAGTTTTCTAAGTGGTTGAACCATTTTGCATTCCTACCAGAAATGTATGAGAGTTCTAGTTTCTCCCTATCCTGGCCTCCACTCTATAGTCCCAACCATTTAAGCTACTGTGTACTGGAACTGCCTATATTTTTGACTACATAATCTGTAAGAATATAAGGTTATAAAAATGATAATATAATATGGATTTATTAAAGCACTAACAACACTTAACATTTGTGTTCAGATGTGTGACTCAAAAGTCTAAGACATTTTGAAATGTTAGACTTCTCTTCCCATTTTTGTCCTTTCTAAATTCCTACTTAGCAGATTCCCAGTTCTTTATATAATCTGATCGATCTATCTATCTATCTATCTATCTATCACCTATTGTCAATCAATCATCTATCTACTTAGAAAATTTGGGCATTGAATAAGGAACAAAACTGAAAAGCATTTTGAAATGTTTATTTGAATGTGAAAGTTTCAGATGCTGTTGGATTGTTATTTTTATTGAATTTTTTAACATGTCCTTATAAACTAAACTAGAGAACTGTATTTGTTGGTAAATAGCCCTGAAGGCTTACTTAGTTAAGGGAAAAAAACTTAAGTTAATGGCCCCTGTTGCCACATATCCCTCCAAAGAGGTAATTTAAAAGTCATATTTCCACTCATAGTGAGCCTGAATTCACATTCATCCAGGCATGGAATTTAAACTTCAGGAACTAAGGCAACGCTTGGGGATGGTGACTGAAGGACACTATACATGTGGTATCATTTCCCCTTGTAGTTTACAAACTGAATTGGGTTTTGCACTAGAATTGAAAGTATAAAATGAAAAAAATTTATCAATTTATCAAATACCTTTCAGAGCTTTAATGTAATCATTATAGACACCAACTACCACTATATATGGTCATAGAGGTAGATGGTGAGGACATCTTGTTTTGTCTCTGTTAACTACTATTTCCGTTAGTACGGACATGCTCATGATTAGATAGAGGCTGTTCCAAATAAATGCCTTATTTACCTTCACATACTTCTTCATGGTTAAAGTAGAATGCAGAAAAAAATTCGAATTACTTAAACTTTCCGGTTGTTTGTATATCATTTAGGAAGACATTTATAGTGTAATTTGAAGTTCACCAATGTTTATTGGGCAGCCTAACCACCGTGATAGTGACTGGACTGTGCTTGTCTTGAAAGAGTTCATAGCCCAGTGAGGCAAATATAAAAAGAACATTGATACAGTGTGGTTGGAACTATAATAAAGCATTGAGAAAGTGCTATGGAAACACAGACGAATGGGTGATTTATTGCTCCTACAATAAAGTACACATAATCTGCCTGTGTATAATAAAAATGACTGTAATCAAGAAACTAATAAATATTTATTAAGCACCTACTATATACTGTAAATCTGCATACCAGACTTTCTTAATTATCAAATCATTACTTTTCTCAGAATTTCATATTGTTCTCAAAAGCAATATAAAATATCCTTAAGATTCTTGGGAAATTTTATATCCAGAATTAGAGGGAGCCAAACTAAAGTTTAATTTCACACTTTGTTAATAGTCTAAAGGCAAAGACCATCACATGCAACCAATTCCTGGGATTCGTAGTCAGAACTATACTTTTACATACTTTCATTTCATGGTTAGAACCAGCAGAGGGAGTAAGCCCCTTCAAAGAAAAAGCCTCAAGTATGTATAGAGAAATATACTTCACACATAAAGAAGGCCTCTGGCAAAAGAAAACTTGAGTGCAGAGACACACATTTCAAATATAGGAATGTAATTTGATTACACGTTAAAAACTTGTCGAATGTAAGGCAAGAGAGTGACAAGCAGCCACTGAGAAAGCTGAAGGACACCATCTGATTTCTTGCTCCAATGAGACTTATTAGACCAAAATGCATGAATTCTCCCATCCGAAAGCCCATATAAGAAGCGTCTATAAGAAAGGTCCTGCAGCAAAACCCAACTAATTAGCATTAATAGGAAGGAACTTCAGTTGTGCATTTACTACTCAGCCAAAGCTACTGTCAGCTGAGTGCCTGTTTTATTCCCAAGATAAAGCCATATGACACCAATATCAATACCTTTCTTCAATTCCTGAGGCCTAAGAAGCTGCTACCTATGAAGAAAATGGAAGTTTCTACCTTGGGATTCCAGATCTCTGTGTTACAAAAAAAATTCATTTTTTAAACAAAGTACACAGGACTAAGGCTTTCTATCATTTTCATCATGTGGAGTATTGTGAGAGAAAAGGTATTAATAAAATGAAGCATTTTGCTCCATGTCTGGTACATCCGTAATATTTCATCATCATTGCTCTTTACTGGGTACTTTTCATGCCTTTCTCTGTTAATTCACTTACCCAACTATAAACCTCTCAAGCATAATCTATGTCTATGAACACTATATGTCCCTAGTACTTGCCTATAACAGAGGTCATGCACAGTGTTTACTGCTAACGGTGGAAGTAAGTTTGAAAAGCGTAACAGGCATATCCGTTTTGCACAGTTCCATACCTTGTTTTTTACAGGATATATTTCCCCTGATATCTCTGTTCTTCTTCTGGCGTATGAACTTACATACCAACAGAGTATGAGACACTTATTTTTCTACTTAGGTTAATGGAGACACACCAACAGAGGGAGAATGGGGAGTGGCCCAGGCTTGACACCTGGGAATGGGCTAGGCTCATAGAGCAGGGCTGATCAGCACTCCCTCCTTTCCTAGCTGATCCTGTCTCATGAGCAACAATTTTTTCCAAAAGCTGGCAGAGTGGACTGATGTGCTCCAAAACACAACAGTCCTTTTTCCTGTTTAGCTTTACCAGAGCATTCTCTTTGTTGTTAGTTTTTGAGGAACCAACTCTCAGATTTGTTTTTCTATTTTACTGTTTTCTAATTCATTCACTTATGTTTTGAACTCTTCCTGTCTCGTAGACTATACAGGTATTTTTCTAATTAATTAATCATTTAACACTTTAACAATGTTTTTATTTTTCATGAGTGTCAATAACACTGGTCTTTAAAATAAACCATAAATACAACAGATGCTGCTGAAAGGAATTCCTTTTCTTTTGTGTCTCTTTGGATTTAAGGTTTTTACATTTATATTCAATCTTTCTCATTTAGTCATAAAAGTATTTAGTGCTATGAATTAGCCTCTGTGAATAGCTTTGGTCATATTGTCAGCTTTGATGTAGAGTTCCCCCTATTGTAACTGGAACTTACTCTTACATGTTTGAGCAAGAGAAAAGGAAGTCTATAGAAATTGTAAGAAACAGATAGGAAAATTGAGGCACGGCAAGTTCATAAATGAATGGTTGAAATGTCAGTCACCAGTACCCTGGTAATGAGTAAAGATCAAGATTTCACGTTACTACCTGCTCAGCATAGGAAATGTCTGCTCATAATCACTAAATGGTCCTTGACCTGCTGGGGTACACCTATGATATAAAGGCCAGTCATTTGTTAAATCTCATCTTTGGTCACCAGTGAACATCACACTATATGGGGGTGTCCAAGACTAGACAGACTAAGGGAAAGAGTTCTGTACTATGATTCAGAGAAGTGGGTTTTCATTTCAGATATACCTGTGTACATTTATTATAAATAGTCTTTTCATATTTATTATCTTGCAGGAAAATTACTTCATATCATTGAGCCCCAGTTCCTCAACTATAAAATCAGGAAGTCACATGAGATTATTTCTAAAGTCCTTTCAACCCCAGAATCCTATAATTAAGAATAAATAAATTCTACATGCTCAGTGACACCATCTGGACATTGTACTGTGTACCAATACATCAGGTTAGTGATGTCACACAGAAACTTGACATGTAAAGAAATGAAACTTTGACCAACAGGAAAACTGAAAGGACATTAAAAAGTACCAGATAGAATTTGTGATTCCATAAAGCAAAAGTGGAATTCTAGAAGACATTGAAATGAGCCCTGAAGAGTCACTTAGACTAAAGGACAAAAGGCAAAGCGCTCTATCTTTTACCAACTGCAGCTATCGGCTAGAGAACAATCATGTCTACCTGTTTATGCAATATTGTAGTGGCCATGGTCTGTCTTGTATTCTTTTTGGAATCAAGCATCCTTATTTAAACAGTAATGTGTGGATTGACTGCACTTTCGGTAATTTTTGGTCCCTACCTCCTGCAATATGTGGATCTATCAAAATGAATTCTCTGATCCTGTTTTCAGAAATCACAGAAAGAAAACATGTCACATAAAATGACTGAAATGACATAAAATTACTTACAGATAGAAGGATATTAACTCCCTACAACATACTAAAAAGTTCAAGAGGGAGAAATATAAGCTACATGCAATATCTCTGGAAATTTCATTTTGTTCTCTTGCAACTGAGTCAATGAAGGTTATTATGATAATAAGCTATGTCGATAACAGACTTTTGAAGAATCTGGCACAAATAGCAACAAAAAGGACTGGATTATCTTGGTTTCTTTTAATTATTACCAAATAACCATGGTCCTAAGACTAAGACGACTTTATTTAAGTTAAAAAAAAAAGCCCCAGAGAGTCTGTGTTGGTGTATAAGGAACTTTGAATCTTAAAAAAGGAAAACAAGAAGCAAAGCTCAAGGTAATAAGCACTTTCATGTTACCAGTTCCCATATCCGAGGGCACTGAATCGAGCTAAAGGACAAAGAGATAAGAGCAATATTGCTAGTTACTAACAAATGGCAGATAAAAGAGCTCTTCTGGGTTCTGATTAAGTGACAGCATTCTGCACATTCTTTTGACTTGAGAAAGTCAGACGAAGAGCTGCAGCTAAGTTCCATGTGAAGCACAGCTAAATAAGCGTATCTGCATGCTTTCACATTCCGGCCGGACAGGATTCCTCCCCTTTCACCCAACAGAGACATGTTCTCTGGGCTCACAGCAATAACACGCCTCTGCTTCGGCTTCCATAAATAAGCATAAATGTATAGGCTGAAAGCACAGAGAAGTTTTGTGCTGTGGGACTCGTGGCTGGGAGCCAATGTTTACAATCCCCTGGGTGGGGAAGGCAGGCTGAAAGGCTCAGGACGGCAGACTTTAAAAGTCTTTGCTGTTGCCGCCTGTGACCTTCGCCTCTGTTTTCAAAGCAGCTCTCAGGTTAACCCCTTGGATTCTGTGTGCACTAGAGCTGCACAAAGGAAATACCTTTCCTTGAAAGACACCTCTCTTAGGCACATCGGTTTCTGATTTCAACTGAAGCAGCTCAGAAACACTGGATCAAGAAAAAAATAAAGTGTGTATCCAATCGGCAGTCAGACCCACGGGCATGTCAGGGGTACTGGATCTGGATCTCGATGTGTTCTACAAAGTGAAAGTTTCCAGCTCCAGGCAATGGACTCAAGCTTACAAACCAGGGGATTGTGAAACATGAGCATATTTGGTCTCCAGGGGAGAAGGAAGCATCCAATTTATGCAGAAATGCCCTTTTCCCAGCTAGCCAATGAGAAGCCGGGCTAAGGGAGTGGGGCTTCCTATTGGGATCTCCTGACTAGAAGAATGGTGCTTAAAATTAAAGACAGGCTAAATTGCTAACAGCCCAACTTAAATAGCAGCCGAAGAGAAAATGCCAATTGTAGGAATGAAAAGGGAGTTTTCTACTTCTAAACTTGAAGCTGGCCACATTTAGCTTATTATTATTATTATTATTATTATTATTATTATTATTGTTGTTTCAGAGAGGAAGAATTAATCTTTATTTCTCATGCTAAGAAAACAAACGCGTATGCCTTATTAGATAATTTATTAAAGTACTCAATAGATGTTATTCAATAGTGATATTATTTAAAGCCTTCAAAATGTCTTCAGAACATAAGATTTACTTTGAAAACAAAAAACACTCATCTAATGTGAGGGTCTCATGCCTATTTAAACAAGTGCTGCAGTCAATGAGAAGTCTTGCATATATAAAGATGTTTAGAACCTAAATATCTTGCATATTTAAAAATGTTTGGAACCCAACCATTGGCCATCATTACTACTGTCACCCCTTTATTGAATGGTTAAGCACACTGAACTCTGGGATGCTGGAGTGTGAAATTCTAATATTCAGAATCTACGAACCCCTGACGTGCTTCTTGCCTTTGAGAAGGTTTAAGGTTCCTGGAGGAGAAAATGAAAAAACAACATACACCAGAAAATGTAAATGGCATGTCATGTACCCAAAGTTATTACAATAAGTCTTATGAAAAATAATTCAATCAAATACAAGACTGTAGGGAGACAGCGGATTCTCTCCACATGTCAAGATGAAGTCCTGGCCTTTGTGTTACTAGGCAGCATCTATAACGTCATAAAGTATGCGTATCCCGTAGTTGGAAATCCATCGAAGAAAGAGCAACTCTATTTGAGAGTGCTACTTTTCAATTTTCCTCGACTAATAATTGGGTCTTAAGTGCTTCTGAAGAGAAGTGCTAAAATTTTCAGCTTCTTAAAGCATGCTTAATAATCATCAGAATGTTGCCCCAGCTTCCATTACAAACCAAACAGCCTGTTCCTTGCTATCTATTATAGAAGTCAATGGTGATTAAGTAAATATATTCCATTCTAATGCAGACACTGACAAGAAAGACTGTTTTGAGAAGCTCAAAGAAACCCCAGAGCTTCACAACAGGGAAGACGGAATGATACAGCCAAGTTTATATGGGTTTTCCATATGCTTGGCATTTCAATAAGGATTCAACACATTTCACATCATTTACGTAGTATAAAAACTTGTGAGATAGAATATAAAAACTAAAGTTCAGGACATTAGTAACTATAGTATGGTCCCTCAGCTAGCCATGTGTTAAGAGTTAGAATTCTAACTCAGGTGTGATCCCAGAGTCTGCACACAAACACCACTGCAAGAGAAGCCCCTGGGAAACCCATTTCACTGCCCTCTCACTGCTCGATATACATTATCATTACTACAAAAAGTGGAGACTCCCAGGCTTATCAATCTCCTAAGAAAGGAGCTGTGTTCAGTTGGAGTTTTTCCCACTGTGTTACTGAATTAAAATAAGACCACAAAGCTGCAATACTTTATCTCTGCAATTGATTCACTTATATTTATTCATTTCCTGAGTGGAATCTAAAAGGAGTGGACAGGATGATCCCTATCACAAATTCTCATGTTTTACAAACCAGTTGGAGAGTATTTTTCTTTACATAGGCTATAGGATCCGTCCTCTCATCATCCCCAGTTCAGTGCCCCTCCCCCCCACCAATCATACCCCAAGCTTTTAAGACATAGTTTCTTAAATGAATATTGTCGTTAAAAAAACAAAAAACTGTCTCAAAATCAAAGAAAATAATTGTTGCCATCTTTTACAGTAATGGTAAGTCACTTAAAAAAACCAGCTTAGATTTGGTTTTTGAGGCCGCTTGTAAGTCACAACATTAACAGCTATCCATGAACTTTAATTATTGCAATAGAATTATTAGGCACAACCAGTTACAACTGAGCTTCTCCACATGCAGTATAAAGTTAAAACTGTACAAATGAAGCCAAAATATGCACAGCTAAAAGGAATGTTACAGGGGGGCCTCTCTTAGCGAACAAAGCAAGCTCAGTTTGGCTCTTTTTCCCTCGCGCTACCACATCCGCACATCGTTAGTTGGAAAATTCCTGATATATGCTGTAATTTTTTGTGCTTTTTTTTCCCCCCCAGTACACTTGGGGCTTTAATGTCCAGATGCCATTTTCCCCCTTATCTGTCCCTGTTTGGGCCTCTGCCAGCTATGGTCAACAATTAATACAGCCAAAGAAAAAAATACAGTACGCTCCCTGGCAACTGGTACAGCCTCGCAGGAAATACCAAATAAAAACTTGATTATGTATTGTTTAACCATTTTGTTTGCCTGTAGGCCACCCTGTCGTCGGTGTAATCCAGACGAGCATGCTTCATCTGGAAGGTCTGTGCGCCGCACCATTGTTCTCGGAGTCTGTCACGCACAATCACTGGCTTCAGCCTGTGGCCCTCTAAATGAAAGGAGCAGATTTGTGGCAGCTTTCCAACCTGCATTCCTTTTAATTAGTCAACTTGTGGCCCAATGTTATAATAGATAAGTAACCTCTTAATATTCATGTAATTAATTTATTTTTTTCCTCATTCAGTTATAAGCCTTTGTGTGGGGGGGCTGGGGGGGGGGGAAGCTTTTTCCTATATGGGCTCTGGTTTATGAAATAAGTATGCTACTATTACAAAGAACATCAGACACCGTGTTTCAATGCCTCTTCACAAGGACTATCCCAGAAACCACAGTATGCCCGTACCTGTATTTAAAGCATGTTATTTATTTTTGCATTAAAAACAATGCCTGAAATCTTTCTTTTGTATAAATTTGATAGATATATGATGATGAATTATCTTCTTGCCAACTTTAATTGGGCTGGGAAGCCTCTTGTCCATCTGAATTGATAAACTACTTCACCATCACACAGGCATAAAGCTTTTATTTTTTTTTTAAAGGATCCTTTGCAAACCAAGGCTAACAATGAAAGTGGGCAGTTCTCAAAGTACTAGGCAGCCAGTCTGCCCCAGACCTCGATTAAGTCAATAATTAAACCTTTGATGCTGGTAGGTATTAGCACACGATTCCCCTTGAAAAGATAAGTTGATTTCTATAAATATTAATACTATCCATTGTAATCAGGAATAAGAATGGCACCTAAAACTCAATATTTCATTTCTTTCAGTACTTAAGTTTCTCAACTTAGCCCAATTCTCCTCAAAAGCAGTGACATTTTTGCTTCTTATATGCCCCCTATGGACAACGCACCTGGTAGGCGAAATACACACAAGGGTGGGCCAGGGTGCAGGACAGGGGTACGCTGTACAGTGTTGGACGCTGCAGAGAGGAGCTGCAAAGGCACGGCTGGCAGAGGGGCAGCTGGAGCAGAAGTGGAGAAGTAGGACACTGCCTGGACCAGGTGCCAGGAGATGGAGTCTGGACTTTATCCCAAAGGGGAATGGAGGCACTGAAGGGTTTTATGCAGGGGATGTATGGTGGATTTGCATATTCTACATTTGTATTCTGGTAACTCTGGAGGATGAAACTAGAGATGATTCTGGAGGCAAGAGCTCAACTGAAAGACTTCAATGATACAGACTACAATTGAATCCAGGGGCACTGGGAGAAAGATCTACAGAACTACAGTGGTAGAGACAGGGGAGGAGAGGTAGGAGGAATACCTTTTAAAATTTATTTATGTATTTATTTTGCAGTGCTGAGGATGGAACCCAGGGCATTGTGTATATTAGGCAAGTATTCTACCACTGTGAGCTACATACCCAGCCTGAGGAGGAATCGTTTTAAATGAGTCAAATAAGGCAGAAAGGAAGAGAAAAGGAATCTAGGATGAGTCTGGGGAATGACGGGCAGGCTTGTCCAGTTGGATATTTGAACCTGGGGCTCAAAGCAGCAGGCTGAGTTGGACATAACATGAGCTCTTGTCTCCAGGATCACCTCCATGGGGCAAAAAAGACTGGAGGGAGAGCACACACACAGGCATGTGCCATAGGATAGAATCAATGGGGAAGACAGGGAAAGGCATTCAGCAAAGAGTGAAACAAGTAGTAGGAAAAAGAGTATGCTACGATGTCACAGAGGCCAAGGTAGATATAGACAAGAAATAAAGAAGATGCCAAGCAAGAAGATACCCATTCCAGAAGATGCCAAGCAAGTTGAAGAAGGTTGCCTGGGTGAAACTGAAGGGTGAATGGCATCCAGAGTGAAAGCCATCCTTCCTTGGTTATGGAAGAAAGAGGCAGACGGCAGAACCATCGGCACTGCTCTCTGCTTACCATGCCTTCCCACCTCCCAACAACTCTGCCCAGAACTTCTGACACGTTTCAGGCATTTTCTTTGGATGATTAGGGATGCAGATTGTGGCTGAAGGCACTGGGGCAGCAGGGACATAGGTGACTAGGATGTAGAGGGGATCAAAGTGGATACAATCCAGGTCCAGGTGGTGAGATGAGAAGACCCCTTCCTCCTGCCTCTGAGGCTGTGGACATGGAAGTGAGCATGAGCCAGAAAAACACAAATTAATTTGCAAGTGTGTGCGGCTGGAGAGATGAGGTAGTTCATATACAAAGGTTAATTTACTTGATAAAAATATGAGCTGCTACCATTGTGAACAGAAGCAGATCCTTGGTTTGTGAAGCCTAAAAGCTTATGTGCTTTTAAAAAGCTCTTAAATGCTAGGCATGGTGGCACATGCCTATAATCCTAGTATTTGGGAGGCTGAGATAGGGGGATTGTAGGCTTGAAGAGTAGACGCTAGCCTCAGCAACTTATCGAGGCCCACAGCAACACAGTGAGACTGTGTTTCAAAAAAAGAAAAATGGGTTGTAGCTCAGATGTACACTGGATTCAATCCCTAGTACCAACAAGAAAAAAAAAAAAAAAAAAAAAAGCTGCTGTGAATACTACAATAGAATGCAGAAATCATATATCACAATGTTTTGATTACTAAACTGACATGTCCTCTAGAAAATTTTTTAGTCCTACTTTCTTTTTTGGCTGCATGCTATTTGCCTTTATTTGACAATGACTTCTGAAATGTTTTCTGCAGAAAGACTAAGAAGATAATATGGTTAATCAAAATTATTTTATCAACAGTGGTGATACAAAACCACTTCACATGTGTTCACTGTTTGTGCTACAGGTTTTAGTCTAGTAAGAGGAATTTTAATAAAACATTTTAGGTGATTTTTTTTTTTTTAATGTTGAGGATTGAACTTATGGCTTCCTGCATGTTAAGCATGCATTCTGTCAGTCTATACCCCCAGCCTTTGAATAATTCTTATGTAGATGAGTCTACACACAGGGGGAAAAAAAATTGCAAGGTTGTTTTTGAAGTTAAATGTGCTGCATTATCTACTATCTTCTTATTGTGAAAACACTTCCATTTTGACTAGGCATTGATGAGAACTGACTCCTTTGTTTATCACTTACATGTCTATTACCTTAAGGAATTTTCCTCAGGCTACCTTGTTCTCTATGTTTCACACCTTGTTTCTCTTCCACCACCCAGAAACTTGTGGTGCTAGACACCATATTCAGACTGTAATGCCATGTTCACACTGTGAAATGGCCTCTGAGCACCAGGTGAGTCAGCACAGTGGTAAAGGCAGGGTGCTCCTGGAAGCCATTCCTACACGGGTCCTGGGCCAGTCATACTATTTTAGGGGGTTTTATGTGTTGACAAATGTCTTCTGGAGGGCCCAAATGTTTTCAGGGGAGAATCACTGACAAACATGAAACAATAGTGAACCCCATATTGAGCTTACAAAACCTGAACTAACTCAACAGCCCCTTAGATCCCCAAAATATCTGTGGCCACTCCAGTGCCACCTGAGAGGAGAACTGTGATGGGGTGGGGTAGAAGGTTTGTCAGTTGCATTTAAAACTGTTCATGTCTGCAGCTGAAAAAAGGACTCCATTAACATACTGTAGGACTTCTCCCATGGCCTTGGCATATGAGGAGGGGTGACAAGTAAGGGTTTATGAAACTTTAGACTCATCGGGCATAGTGAATCCACTTCTGAACCCACACAGTCCCAGCTGGATCTCATTTATTCACAAGCACTGACAGATTTTTAAAACATTTCTCTTTTCATACTGTATGATAATTCATGATACTACTAATCACTTCACAGAAATACTGTAAAGGTCAGGATGGGTGCAAATGACCTCAGTCATCACAGTATCATCTAGAGTTAAGTAATTCAAGCACAAAACAAGTATTCTCAATTTTTGGATTAAAAACTGTCATGTCTTTATGACATACATGTGTCATAAAAAGTATGTATGTACTGGGCATGGTGCAACATGCCTATAATCCCAGTACTGGGGATGCAGAGACAAGAGGATCATAGGTTTGAGGCCAGCCGCAGCAACTTTTAGGGCTGGGGGTATATAGCTCAGAGTTAGAATGCCTTTGGGCTCAATCCCTAGTACTAACTACATAGACACACACACACACACACACACTCATTTATCTGGTAAGATGAATGAAGATTTAGATATAACTAAACTTCCCAGATTAATTAATTTTCTCTCTTCCAGCTCTGAAAGCACATGAACTGCATTCAAATAATTTATTAAAGTTGTTTCTTGCTTGTGTCCTATCGACTGCCTTTTTTCCCCAGCTGTTATGCAGCGTATGTTTATCAACCTAAATCCTCTTCTAGTTTCTGCTTCTGACTATGCACTTTATTCAAAGCCCTCTGACAGCTTCCTATTAAGATTAAAAACGAGCTAACACTTTAGCAGGTCTCCAACAGGAACCTCAGGTTACCTTCCCTACCTCAGCCCTGAGCAATTCCCCTCCCGCTTACTCTGTCTCACTCATAAACTGACCTTCTTGTCCTTTCTTGGACAGGACACACTCCCTCCTGCCTTGACGTCTCTGAACATACTTGTCTCCTCCTCTGAAATGCTCTTTCCTGAATCTTGGCCTAGTATGCCCCTCACCTACAGCTTCCCTGACCACACCCTCTCGGAAATAGGTTCTCAGTGTTTCACACTTTATCTTCTCTCTGGGTCTCACAGAACTTAACACTGTATGAAATAACAGTAATTTGTTTACTTGTTTATTATCTACCTTCTCCACAAGAATAAAGGGAGATTTTATATGTCTTATCATAAGTATCTACACTCTCAAGCTCAATGACAGGCCAACAGAAACTATATGACAAAACCCTTAAGAAATCATGTTAAACAAGAGTCTGAGCCTAAGAGCCCAAGGAGGAAAGTGTGAAACTTTAATGATGTTACAGCTATTCAAGTGCTCAGAACTCTGCTTCTCTTTTGTTCTTTTATAGCCCTTCTAATTTTAGTCTCTTTTTCCTTCAGAGGCAACCACTATTCTAAGTCTTGTGTTTTCATTTCTTTATTTTTATTGCTTTATAAATACTTCATATACCTTATAACTTTCTTCATTTTCCTCACTCAGTATTGTATCTAAGTTTCACTCAAGTTTCACCTGTAGCTAGAGTTTATCCATTTCCATTTTCAGGGCAGTATCATTGTATTGTATGAGTATGTCTGATTCAATTTAAGCACATTATTTTGTGTATGAACCTTGGGGTTGTTTGGATTTTTTTTTTTTCTATTATAAACAATGCTGCTATGAATATTCTTTAGTATGACTCTTGGTACACACATGCAACAATTTTTCTGAGATATGTAGCTAGGCATGTATATGTAACTGTAGGGTTTCACAATATAAGCACGTTAAGCTGTGTAATTAATGTCAAATTACTTCCTAAAGTAGAAAACCACTTAGGTTACTATCAGAAGGATCAGAATTTCAGGTATTTCTTGAAAAAGCACAGAGTGGGTTTTACATAAATGTTTTTTTTTTTCAATATAATACAACATTCTCTGTTTTCTTAACTGGTGAATTGTGTCCATTTATATTTATTGTGATTAGTAATTTATTTGAGCATATTTGTCTATGCACTCATGGCTCTCTCCTTTTTTGTACCTCTGACATTCTTTTTGGTATTATTTTCTTTATTTCTGAAGTAATCCTTTAGTGAAAGGATGAAAATTCCACTATTTCGTGAGTATATTCTATACTTGAATTCCACATATACACAAAAATAGTAATAAAACATCTGGACTTAGTAGCAGCATTTCTACTATAATATCCTTTAGCCACTAACAGAAGACTATAATAAGTAGTTAATCACCAAGTAACTAACCATCTCCTAGGTTTTTGGTCCCCACTAATGGTGCTCAGGCATGCTTGGCAAACACAAGTCATTGTTCCTGATCTAAAGAGAGCTTTGAGTAGCATGAGAAAAAAGGAAATCACAGGAAACATAAATAGAGTGAAAGGCTTCATGTAAAGGCTGAATCAGGAGGCGTAAGAAATGCTAAAAGAGTTCAGAGGAGGAAGTGTCCAAAGAAAGCTGGATCCCAGTCAGGTCATGTTGCAGAAGCTCCTGAATTATATTTCCACACAACACTGCTTATATGGCCAAACCATACCTTTACCTTGAATCTAAGAAAAGCCAGAGCATGCTTCCTTTAGAGATGGTATTGTAGTTTAACTTCAATCTGAATTGGGTACTAGGTAGATAAGAGCAGTACTAAGACAAATGTTCTTAAAGATGAAATTATAGAGCAAGCAATTGTATAAAATGCCACACAAAAATTTCTAGAATGGCAGGCTGAATATGCCATTGAGTTTTTCATTTAGTTACCAACACCTTTTGTGAAAGGGGGGCTTTCCTGTACGACTTGGTGAAACAAAACAAGACAGTGCAGGTTATACAGGGCTGGGCTGAACGCCTCAGGAATTTCTTTTAACTAATTTTTTTGAAAGGTTAATAACTGGAAGAGTTCTTAAATGACACATCGCAAATAGACTATGGGAAAGAAGTGTATGTTATTTGTGACATTAATTTCTAATCCATGGTACAATGAGTCACTTATTCACCAGAGAAGAATCTAACCTATTTGGGAAATGAAACTTACTCAATATTAACTACCACTTATCCACAATAGAAAGTGATGACTGGAATACAAAAGGGGTTTAGAACAGAAATGAGGGAAATGAACATTTTTTTGACTACAGAAAGGAAAGAAATTTACTTTCCAAATTTAAGAATTGTTACTGTTCCGTCTTACAGAGATTAAATACCAAAAGGTCTGTTCTGAAAGTATTTTTCCTTGTCTTTCCAGGGTTTGTCCTATAGGTAGTAAAGAAGAAAAGTACAAATCATGTAGATTTGTGCTAGACTCAAACTCGTTTCCTCTTCTGCCACCCTTACCTACTTGCCCAGCAGGTGAAATCGAGGAAGGAAACAAGGACTGAGAAACAGCTGGATTTCTGGGACTCTGAGACCTCAAACAGAGATATGTCTGAAGCTACACAGTGTACGCCATCTTACACACTTAAGCACTCATCCACTCTTAGCCTCTTCATGAAAATTCTGCAATTGCCTGGATTTGCACGTTCAATTTTCTATAGTCAAAGAACAGATATGTGTATAGAATGTATTTGACTTTTCTAAACTTCAATATTATTTAAATAATACTGATAATTCAAAGATTTCCTCAATATACCCACTTTAGAACTATTAGAAACATTCTCCCTTTTGAGAAACAATACTATAAAAAGAGAGAATGGTCCATGATCTAATAACCTAAGCTCTCATGTAAGTGCTCCCTAAGTAACTGGCTGGTAGTAAGAAAATGATTTAATTGATTATACTTATTTCCTTACCTGCCTTCATATTTAGGTGCAAAGAGGAATATTATTACTATAGAATGTGACTATAGGATTTAGTAATTCTTCTTTTTCATGTATGAACTCATTTAATTCCCACAACAATCCTATAAGGTAGGTGCTGTTATTTTCTCCATTTTAACAGAGAAGAAACTCAGGACACAGAGAAGCTAAGGAAACTCAGCTTGTTATAGCCAAGGCAAGCTTCAAATAAAAGGTCTGGTTCCAGAATCTGCCCCCTTAACCAATGTGTTGGGCTGTCCTGCCTCTTGAATGAAGCGGGATTAAAAAAAAAAAAAAAATTATCTCTTTGCCCAGAGTGGAAAATGGTAGGAGAGAAAAGGGAATATTCCAGGAACACTTGAATCAATTTAGGACTTCAAAAACAATGTTGCCAAGAAGGAAGAGAGAAACAAGTGAAGAAATTCTAAAACAGGATCAATGGAATCACTGTTTAAAGAAAAGAAAGGACTTATTCTTTTAGGAGGGTGTGAACTATTAACAAATACCTGATGAGATACAGAAAATGCACAAATGTGTGTATATGCACATACATAGACATACACATGCAATGATAAACAAATGTAATGTAGAAAGAACAGCAAGTATTTAATGTTTTTAATTCTGTGTCTTCACACATCCTTGCAACCTAACAACATCTGGCCTCAAGAAGGTGGCTCTGTTCTCTGAAGGGACACAGCCATCACCAAGCTGATGATATTTTGGTCTGGGAAGGGGGAGGCAGTGATGGTGAAAGTTTGAGACATGCTTAGTTTCTAAAAAATCCTTTAACTGAAGAAATTCTTACTAAATTATATACCTAGTATCTTTTAAAAGGAAGCCAACCATGGTGGCGCACCCCTATAATCTAGTACTTGGGAGAATGTGACAGGAGTATCAAAGGTTTGAGGTTAGCCTCAGCAACTTAGTGAGACCCTGTTTCAAAACAAAAAATAAAATAGGCCCGGGGTAGAGGTAGAATGCCCCTGGGTTCAACTCCTAGTATTACCTCCCTACACACAAATAAAATAAAATGAAGAGGAAGAGGAGAAGGAAGAGAAGAAAGGTAAAGGTAATTAGCTCCAAGGAAAGAAAAATCTCATAAAGGGCTAAAGTCATTTAATATCTTTCTTTATCTATTTACATGTTTCTTTCAAACCTTACTTTGAATTTCTGATTTTGAAAATTAAAAAAATCAAATTCATGTTATCATGTTTTTCAATGAATGGATGAGCTGAACCAAGAATGGAGAATGGAGATAAACTGAGACCACACAAATTTGCCTATAATGAGCATATATTACTTTTATAATGGACATAAGCATCCTAAAAGTACATCCTCATTACCAATTACTACTTAGCAGACATAATATATAAGATGCTCTGTTTCTTCCCTCAAGGAACTTGTTGTCTAATGAAAAGAGTAAATTATAGTATTTCGCAGCTGTTTAGACTGCATAGCCCTCATTAGGATTAGTCATATAATGACCACATGTGAGGTATATAATCTGCCAACTTTAGCAATAGCTGGATTATGGGGATAAAAAAGGAGGAAAAGAAAAACAGGTGGCTAATTAGATAGAACATAACCATGTTACTTTAGGTCCAATAAGATGAAGCAGCTGTCACTTAGGTCTTAAGGAAATTTTGAAAAAGGCTGTTTGTAAATTGAAAAAAAATCATTATTATAGTCTTCTTAATTACAATTGGGGTAAAAGTTACACCATTAAAAAGGTTTCTGGTAAGCCGGGCGTGGTGGCGCACGCTTGTAATCCCAGCATTCGGGAGGCTGAGACCGGAGGATCCAGGTTCGCGGCCAGCCTCAGCTACCTAGTGAGGCACTCCGCAACTTAGTGAGACTTGGTTTCAAAATAAAGAATAAAAAATAGGGCTGGGGGTGTAGCTCGGAGGTAGAATGCCACTGAGTTCAATCCCCAGTACCGCAAAAAAAAAAAAAAGGTTTCTGGTTTACACAACTGTTAGCGAGATGTCTTATGCAGCCTCTTCTGTTATATTATATTTTAAACATATAGGTAGCTTTTGAAAAACTGCCATGAGCTCATTGACAAAATGCATGATTATTTATCTTACCCATTTGATTTAAAAAAAAAAGAAACCTCATGCATTTTTCTTAAAGCTATACTATTTTCTTAGAACAAGATTTAGTTTATGGTATAACTCCATTAAAAATGTTCCAAAATTTAAGTTAATATTGGCAAATTAGCCATTTAACATTAAAAATGGTTGTGATTAGGAGTAACAACATTGAGATCTAGTATAGTCTATGACAATACCTAATCAACCAACCAGTCTGGGTAAAAGTAATATGATTTGTGCTTTACAAATATAATCTAAATGTAAATATCAGATTCTAGTGATGAAAATAGATAACAAAACAAGTTGGATTCTTGGTGCCAAAATTTCCAGACAGATGGAGATATAAGTTGCAACGGAAGGGAAGTCAGTGTTCAGGGGAAAGCATCCTTTCCTACCTCAGCCTCTTCTGCCTCCTCTACTCAGGTACCTCCTGTTTCCTCTCATACACGTAGTCTACAAATACTCACTGAGAAGATACCAAGGGCCTGTGTGCTCCTTTATGTGCTAAAATGGGTATTTCACAACTTTAAGCTTTCAAGATCTACTATCTTACAGCATCTAGTATCTTATAGAGGATGCACCCAGCTATCCAGGGGAGTCAGGCCGACTGTGTGTGTGTGTTACTGGGGATTGAACCCAGGGATATTCTATCTCTGAGCTAGACTCCTAGCCCTACTTTACTTT